>JASSUY010054766.1:0-131350 GCA_032466535.1 Forpus xanthops | reverse complement strand
TGCCAGTGCCTCAGCACCCTCACAGGGAAGAGCTTCTGCCTGAGAGCTCATCTCAGTCTCCCCTCTGGCAGGTTAAAACCATTCCCCTTCTCCTGTCCCTACAGGCCCTTGTAAATGACACCTTAAATTTGTACTCAGCAAAGTCACAACTCCAGGAGCTTTGGAAGGAGGCAGCATTGGGAAGCATAATGTTGTTTGTCTTGGGGTCAAAATGGTGCATGGTTGCAGGGTGCTTGCGGTGATGTGGGTGGCAGCCCCATCACTGTTAGATTGAGCCTGTCTGCAGAGATCTCTGGGAGAAGCCAGGAGCATCAACCCAAGTTAGTATTGGAAAGCACAGAGTAGACTGTAGCCTGTAGGAAAGAGGGTATCATGTCTAGGATCTGTATCGAGCGGGCCTGGTGGCCCAGAGCTGTTCAGAGGTGCCCTCACAGTCTGGGATGGATGGCCCATGTCTCAAGTTCAGGAACAGAGTCCCCCTCACAAGGGACAGACCTTTCTCAGGAGCTGCTCGAGGCAGTGGTGTGGGTACCTGTGGCCAGTGGAGATTCCTGCTGGGCTCCCCAAGCTCTTCATCCCTGCTCAATGCATCTTGGCCAGCATGAACACTATCAGCCTGTTCCAGTGCACAGGTAGTTTCGCACATGGATCAATCCTGATGAGCTTGTATCCAGCCTTGTTTTCTGCCCTTCAGGAACAGAATGAGGGATGGATGGATGTGATGGACATAGGATGGGACAAGGGCTTCAGCCATGCAGGGATGGCCACATCTGCAGGGGATGTGGTGTGAACCCCACAGTCAGAGTGGGTCCTCCCATGGCAAACTGGGGCTGTTGAGGACAGTGGGGTCCCTCTTGGGAAGCTGCTTTAACTTGAGCACAGCACTTGTGTTGAGTCCCCCCAGGCTTGTGGCTGTTCCTCACCCAGGTTTGAAGCTGGTTAATCTCATCTCCCAAATCTCTGCCATCACTGCAGCATCACGGGGTCTCATTGGGGGCTGTCCCAGTCTCAGAACTTCATTGCGGCGAACATTGTTGCTGATGCCACCATTCCCTTATCCATCAGAAGATCAGCAGAGGGTGAATTTCCCACAGGAGTGCTCCCCAGTCTGTCTCATTGTGTTTAATTCCCTCCTGTCTGCTTTTCCCGGGGCCTGACAGTGTAATTTGTACAGATGTGGGCTGAGTTTTCCAAACCTTCAAATGAGCTTTTGTTAGTGTGAAGCCTGGACTACTGATGGTAGGCATTAAACAAGAGAAACACTGAGAAGTGAGCAGTACTCCTGCCATCCAGGAGGGCTTCCTGACCTCCAGAGGTGCTCCTTGGCAAAAACTCCATGGTTCAGAGATTTCAATTAGACCTCATCCACCAGGTGAGCAGCCAAGCATTAAGGGGCAGTTCAATTCTTCACTTGTGTCCCTTGCTAGGAGAGGTTTTGATATTTATTTGAGACAGATGTGACAAAGGAGCTTGGATATCCCAAAACTGCTGTGCTCCTCGAATGGCACCAGGGGCTCTCCAGTGAGAGCAGATCCTTTCAGTGCAGACATACTCGAAAAGGTGCACTCTTCCTCTGGTCTCCCTTGCCCAGAGTGACTGGCATGAGTGATTCTGCTGCTCCTGTTGGCACGGTGAGGTTGGGGAACAACGGAGCGTGCATCAGGTCCCAGCTGGACCCAGTCACCAGAAGCTGGTTTGCTCCCAGGGCCGCCGCAGCACATGGGAACCGTGCTGTGCAAATGTCCTCTGCAGGAGGATCCTGAAGCTCCCGGCTTTGTTCTTTCTCCTTCCTGGCCTGTCCGGGCAGGTCATGGATGTGCCTGTGCTCAGCAGGGGCCTGCACTGCGCTGCTGCTGCTGCAGGTGAGTGAGGAAGGAGGAATGGAAAGTGCCTTTCAACAACCCCCTTGAGCTCAGCCCGGTGACTGCAGGCAGAGCCCTGCATCCCGTGGGTGACAAGGACCCCTAACCGTGTGAGAAGCAAAGCCTGGGTGCAGCAAGGGTGTTCCTGGCCCCTTGGCTCACCCAGATGAGCTTAGTGTTTAGGTGTAGCCATGGCTTTAATGGAGAGTTGCTCTCTGTCCAGATCCATTTGTCTTCTGGGTTTTATTATGACCCTGCCTCTGTGTCTCATCTCTTGGCTGGTGCTTGGCACTGGCTGCTCCAGCAGCTTCCTGGTGGCGATCAGAGCTGCGGGTGTTGGGCTGTAGCAGGGACACGTGACCTTTGGCTGGCTGCAGTGCCATTGCTGCCTCGAAGCAGAGCAAAGGCTCAAGTGCTGGAGCTCATCCTCAGAGCACAAGAGGCTGTGATCAGGGATGGAGGCTGTGAGAGCCCTGCCAAACAGGGAGCCTGTACCACATAACCTCTGCCTCCTTCCAAGAGGTGCTAGAGGTGGTTTGTGAAGTGTCTGCACAGTCGGTGCATGGGGCATGGTGAGCAAGGCTTGTCCTTGTCTGAACCAGGGGCAGATGCTCTCCTCCAGACCTGAGGGTTTGGCCTGGGTCCTGCAGACAGGATGGGCTCCTCTGCTTGCACTCCTTGTTGAAGAGTACTCGATGTGAGGTGTGTGTGTGGTGAGCCAGGCGTGCTTTGTGGTGGAGGCACCAGGGTGAGCAGGGCCAGTGCTGCAGGAAAGGGGTGGTTAAATAAATCAGCACGTTGCACGAGAGGGGAACCAAGAGCTGAAATGGAAAAGGCTGTTAAGGAATAGGTGTGATGGGAAGCGAGAGGATCAATAGCTGGGAGGGAAGCACAGGAGAGGGCTCCTTGCCAGGGGAGCACAGGTAGGACACATGGTGGGGTGGCAGTGGTGGCTCTGTGTGCCCTTCCCCAGTCCCTGCCATCCTTCCAGGCTGCATCAGTGATGTTCTGTGTTTGAGGTGGTCCACAGGGCTGCACACCTTCACAGCCACAGGCTGCAGGCAGTGGGGCTGCTCTGGGATCAGGCTGGATTGACCCTCGTTTGTGTCCGCTGTGGGTCCATGCCCCCCGCCATGCCCTGCTCTGCAGTGACCTGCCTTTCACTTTGCTCTCTGCAGCAACCCCAAAGTCCAGATAGAAGCAATCGAGGGGGGTGCACTGCAGAAGCTCCTGGTGATTCTGGCTACAGAACAGCCCCTGGCTGTCAAGAAGAAGGTGAGTGAGTGCTGAACAGGATGTAAGGGCTCACTGGGACACCACAGCACCGTGAGCCTCTGCTCTGCTCCCCACACTGGGTGGGCACTGCTCCCAGGGCTGCAGCAGCTCAGCCAGCCCCTCAGGCACAGGGTGGGTGCTGCGGCTCCTCTGTGGGGCGAGGTGAGCATCCCCATGGCAGCGCAGCCATCAGGCACTAACAGCCATGGAGCTGAGGGTTGGAGGGAGGTGACTGCTGGCGCCAGCACCGTGTCCTGCCCTCGGTGGCTCTGGAGCGAGCAGAGCAGCACTGAGAGCCCCCAGCCAAATGTGCAGCCCTGTCCATCGGGAGGGGGCTCCTCGCCGGGCTCCCTGGAGCATGAGATCTCATTACCCTCACTGCAGCGCCTGGTGCCACCTCTGCTTATGGGCTGTGCCGTTGTCTGCTGCTCCCCAAATCCCAGCCCTGCAGTTTGACAGTGTCCTCCTGTGAGAGGGGGTTCAGTGGGGCGGGGGAGCCACCGGCTCACCCACATCAGTTCACCTGCTGCATGCAGTGATGGGCTCGTGGTGTTTTAGCACCATCGGGCTCCCCTTTAGTCCATGGTAAGAGTCCTCCAGCCAGCAAAAGGCACTGGAGAGCCTGGGGTTTTGACCATGGGTGTGAGGAGGTCCCACAGGATGCTCCATCCTCAAAACACCTCCCAGGAGTGGCCGTGGCCCAACCCAGAGCTCGTTTGGGATGGGAAGGGGTGGTTGGGTGTGCAGAGACCCTCCCCAGCATTGCTTGAGCCCTGCATGGGGGTGTGGGATGGCTCTTCCCAGTGAGCCTGAGCTGGTCCCACAGGCACCTGCTGGAGAAGAGGGGCAGGGATGCACTCAGTGTTGTCCACATTCACATGCAGCCTTATGAGAGCCTGCGAGTGTCAACCCCCCTTTTCCAGCAGGACAGAGGTTTTTAATCTCCAGTTCCCGTGCTGTGCCTCCCATCTCTCTCCAGACCAGGATCCCAAGCACAGGTCACTGCCCCAGTCCCTCCCCATGGCTCCCACTCTGCCAAAAGTGCATTTCTCCCCTCCCCTGTCCTTCGGGCTGCGGTTAACGCAGGAGGCTGAAGTGTCCTCGAGTTCACCAGCAGCAACTCGGTGGATGGTGAATAGAAACAAGGGGGACGGGAGGAGCTGTCAGCTCAGATCTGTCCCTGCGCAGCGGGGATGTTCCCTCCGTGCACCGAGGTGTGGAGGAGCCCGCTCTGCTCCCACCCATCACCGCTCAGCAGCAGCCCTGCCCCGGGCACTCCTTCCATCCCCTCTGCAAACCGGGGCTGTCACATCCACACCAGTGGAAGGTTCAGCTGCTTGGCCCCCAGTTACCTCTGGGTGTTCATTCACCCCGTGCTGCTCAGGCCCACGAGGTACGTGTGGGTGCGGGGGGGTCTTGGTGTGTGATGCTGCACCAGCACAGACCCTGGGAAACATGGTGGTGGTGGTCACGGGCCACAGGAGTGCAGGGAGAGGATGATCCCTGAGTGTCCAAATCATTTGAGGGGTCAGGCTCTGCTGAGCGGTGCTGGACCCCCCTTTGCTCTGCCTATCCCATAGCCAAGCTCTGTGCTGAGGACTGGGAGTGAACTGCAAGGAGAAGCAGGGATGATGGGTGCTGGCAACAGGTTCCTCTGGTTGAGCCTTCTAGCAGGCATGGTGACAGCGCAGGCTGGACTCTGGGTGGAAGTCACCCAAGTTTGGTGCACTGCAGCACCGGGGAGGGTCTGGATCAGCATCAAGGGGACTCTTGGAGATGCCCCTCAGCAAGGAGCAGTTTGAATGCACCTGCTGGGGAGCCCCACACAATGGGTTGGAGCATGTTTCTCCTGTCCCCATGGCAGTGCCATGAAAGAGGCTGTGCCACGTGCGGCAGCCGTGGCCACGGTGCTGATGGTCCTCTCCCCCCACCAGGCGCTCTTCGCACTCTCCTCCATGCTGAGACACTTCCCCTATGCCCAGCAGCAGTTCCTCAAGCTCGGCGGCCTCCAGGTCCTCAGGAGCCTCTTCAGGCAGAAGGGGATGGAGACCCTGCACGTGCGTGTGGTGACACTGCTCTACGACCTCATCATGGAGAAGGTGAGGAGCAGGGAGGGAGCGGATGGGACCCAACAGCCCCCCCCTTCACCCCTCACTGAGCATAGGGGCTGTCAAGCATGAGATGAGGAGGAACCCATCCACCATTGGTGCTCTGGGGATGGGTTCCCTCCACACGAGTGCCTGGGAGAGCTCAGAGTGAGCTTAAACCTTCATTTCCCATTGCCACCATTTCCAGCGGAGGGTGTTTAAGTCACAGCCCAGCAAGGGCACGAGTAGGGAACGTCAGTGCTGGGCTGCGGTGAGCTGTGCTGCCAGGCACCTTGCAGGGACCAGGTCCCAGCCACTGCTGCTGTGCCCCATCCACCAGAGAGTCCCCTTCCCTGCACGGCCCTCCCTGGAGCCCGGCTGAGCCAAAGGGTTTATTTCCAGATACCTTGGATTACTGCTGTAAATGTCAGTCTGAATCCCGCCTGTCCTTGCCATCGCTTGTTGTTCAGTGTGTATGTGCCTGTTCTCCAGAGAATGGAGATTAAATCCACTTGCTGTTTATAGCCAATTTGTCCTGCGGATCATTGCTGCTGCAGTGCTGGGGTTCCAGGCACCGCAGAGCATTGGCTGTTTTAAACCAGTTGTTTTCCAGACTTTGTAAAGGCACAAATTCTTTTAGGAGGTCTGAAATTGGATGAGGTGAGGGCTCTAATGTGCAGCACTCTCAGGATCCCACACCAGTCTGGGTTGAAGGGACCTTAAAGCTCATCCAGCTCCAACTCCTGATTGGACATGGACAGGGACACCTTCCACTAGAGCAGCTTGCTCCAAGCCCTGTGTCCAACCTGGCCTTGAACACTGCCAGGGATGGGGCAGCCACAGCTTCTCTGGGCACCCTGTGCCAGTGCCTCAGCACCCTCACAGAGTGCCCAAGAGCTCATCTCAGTCTCCCTTCTGTCGGTTTGCGGTGCGATGCGAGCAGCTCCTGCAGCACCACCATGGCCATGATGGCAGAGGCCATTGGCTGAGCCCGGAGGATCCATTGAGGAATTTCACACCATCAGCAGCCACTGCACCACGTGGACCCCCGCAGGTGTCGGGGAGGGTGGTGGGAGGTTTCCTGGGCCCCTGCTCCAGCCCCAGTGCTGCTCCGGGCAGGTCCCTCGCTGCGCCCCACTGCCCCTGTGGGCTCCTTCTGGTCTCTGCAGCATCCCTGGTGCATTCCAGTGTTCGGTGTTCCTGGACAGGCTGCGGGTGGAGGAGGCCGAGATCCCCGTCCCTGTCCCAAAGCAGCACACAGCCCAGCAGTTGTGTTTGCTCAGTGCTGGAGGAGGTCCAGCAACAGCCCCAGAGACTTTACAGGTCTTGTGCTGAACTTCCTTCCCCTTGAGTCCCCTTCCAGCCCCGCGTGCTACTGAATCCATTGGGCACCAGGAGTTTTCCAGGATGGACAAACAGCTCCTGTGGATAGTTTCATGTCAGGAAACCAAGGCACAACCTTGACTTGGTTTTCTGTTCCAGGTCACCTCGCAAGGCGGTGTTACAGAGGTGTATCCTGCTGTCCTGCCACGTGTCACCTCCTGCGAGCAGTCCATCTATGACAAGGACATTAATCCACGTTCCATCCCTTCCCACAGATGCTGCTCGAGGGCTCGCAGCATGGGGACCACCTGGAGGAGAAGCTGCAGCAGTACCGGCAGGTGAAGCTGGTGCCGGCGGTGGTGGAGCAGGATTGGTGCGTGATGGTTTCCAACCTGCTGGCCATGCCGGAGCACGACAGCCGCGAGAAGGTCCTCAAGATGGTGGGGGTGCTGATGGCCTTCTGCAGGGAGCGCTACCGCGGGGACCAGGCCCTCAGCACCACCCTCGGCCTCCTGCGCAGCGAGTACGAGGAGCTGGCGGCGGAGGAGCAGAGGGAAGGGGACAAGGACGGGTACTTCAGGGAGCTGCTGGGCTCTGTGAACACCATCATCCAGGAGCTGAGCTGAAAGCAGCCCTGGGGTCCCTCCAGACCACGGACTTCAGGGCAGTCTGGATGGCATCGGTGTGCGTGCACCTCTGAATGAACTGCTGGACTCCCTGGGCGCACCAGCAGCTTCCTTAATGCAACGCACACATGGGGGGCACGGGTCCCTTCTGTGTGAAAACACAGGGAGCTGCTTTAGAGGGAATGAGGTAAAGTCTCAGTTTACATTGCCCCGACCTTGTGAGCATCCTCAGTCCATCTGCAGGGTTATTTGGGGTGGGAAGGGCAGGGGGATGCGGGGCTGCCTGTGTTGGGCAGCTCTGCTGCACACAGGGAAGCGTTTGTTTCCACAGCTCTGCTCTGCCTTTGTTCTGCCCCACAATGCCCCACTGTGTCTGTGATCTTGGTTTGCCTCTGGAT
This sequence comes from Forpus xanthops, assembly GCA_032466535.1. NCBI lineage: Eukaryota > Metazoa > Chordata > Aves > Psittaciformes > Psittacidae > Forpus > Forpus xanthops. The sequence continues at coordinate 123,779 of JASSUY010054766.1, read as the reverse complement.
AAAGCAGCTCAGCACTCACACGGTGCCGTTTGCCTTTGGATTGCTTTGTGCTGGTTCAGGGGGCAAACAGTGGCTGGAGGGGCTCTCTGGAGCCTCTCATCCAGCCTTGGCATGCAGCAGGACTGTCCCTGCTTCACTGTTTCAGTCCTTGAGGCTAAAATATTTCTGGCAACCATTTACAATGTGGCCCTGTCCTGGGTTCAGCAGCAGCAGACATTTTTCCCCTTCTTAGTAGCTGGTGCAGTGCTGTGGTTTTCACTTTCAGCCTGGGAACAGCACTGATAACACCGATGGTTTCAGCTGCTGCTCAGTAATGTTTACTCTGACCGAGGACTTTCTGAGCCTCATGCTCTGCCAGGGAAGAGGGGAAGCAAAAGGAAGCAGAGACAGGACACCTGACCCAAACTGACCAGAGAGGTATTCCATACCACAGCACGTCATGTCCACTATACAAACTGGGGGCAGTTACCCAGAAGGGTGAGATCACTGCTGGGTATCTGTCAGTGGGTGGTGAGCGTTTGTATTCTCTTCCCTTGTTATTTCCCTTATCATTATTGGTGGTAGCGGCAGTGGTTTGTGTTATACCTTAGTTACTGGAGTGTTCTTACCTCAACCTGTGGGAGTTACATTCTTTCCATTCTCCTCCCCATCCCTCTGGGAGCGGGGGAGGAAGGGGGCAAGGGGGCGAGTGGCTGCATGGCTGAATTGCCAGCTGGGTTTAAACCCCAACAGTCCCTTGTCCCTGTTAGGCAGTGGGACTGATTGATTGCAGATATTGAGTACTTTGCTTTCTGTCCTCTCCTTTGGGTTTCGGTTCAGGCTGTTTTGCTGGGATTAAAAGTGCCTTTTCTGTTACTTTCTTCTCCCAGACGCATTCCTCAGCCCATCCTGCGGTGGCTTTGCTGTGCAGGTCAAAACCAACCCTATGGCAGTGGCCAGGGTGAGCTGGGGCAGGAGCTTTTCTGCGGCAGCCTGAGCCCCAGAGCAGGGCAGGGGGAAGAGCTGGGGGCATGGGCACGGGGATGGCCCTGGCCCTGCTTGGCCCCATCACTGCTGCATCGCTGGGCTGAGGGAGCTGGGGATGGTCCAGCTCCTCATGGCAGCCTGAGTGAGGAGGGAGCCGCAGCAGCAGGGCCCAGGTGAGGCCGGAGCCCCACTTTCTACTCTTGGAAGCCCCTAAAGCAGTGAAGCTGTTGAGCAGCAGCCGCAGCCGCCTGTTGGTGCGGGTGCTGTGGAGCTCGAGCTGGCCCAGGCTGAGGCAGCTGAGGAGCTGCAGAGAGTTAAGGGAAGCACAGTAAATGTGAAATGAGGACCTCCTGCCCTGGCTTCGAGCCCTTTGGCAGATGGAGGCACTTGCAGTGCAAAGGCTTTCTGAAGCCTTGGACAGCCTGGTCCTCTGATGCCGCTCAGTGACCTTCACATGGAGCTGTGTCCAACCCCTCATCCTCCCTGCGCAAAGGGCTCTGCTCTGGGAGGGAGACGAGCAGGAGCCCCCCACTCCTTGGGACACCCTGCAGTGGGGCAGGGGTTTGTCCTTCTCGAGCCGGCAGCTGCACTGCGGTGTCGCTGTATCAGCTCTGCAGGTTTGGGTGCTTTGCTCCCTCCCTGCACTGTCCCCCCCAGCAGGAAGAGCCCCATGCCCATGGCTGCCCTGCCCAGGGCTGGGCTCTGAGCCGGCAGCAGCACAGCTGCGGTGGGCAAAGGGAGAGCTCTGCACGTTAAAGGCATTCGCTAAACAGCATTAAACCTCGGCCTGGAGCCTTCACACACAGTTAAAGCAGCAGAAACTCAACGTGGCTGAATTGAATGAAGAGCACTTGAAATCTGGAGTAAGACGATCTCCTGAGGGTTTAATGTGGTTTCGTTAATGAATGCACTTCAGAAGACAATGTGGGCTCATCGTGCTGTGCAGTCAGAGCCCCGGGGTGGGCAGGGGGCTGCTGAGGTGGGCATAGCCTCACTGGGTGCTGTCATCCCACAGCAGCACAGAGCCCCAAATACTTCCTGTTCAAGAGATGGTTTGGGATGTCTCTGTGCCCTCTTCACTGGAGAGAGATGCTGAGCAGTTGGGGAGGCTTCAGCTCATGGCTCAGCATCAGAGAAGGTGCTGGGACCCTTTCCCCCCTCATACCCACACAGCTTCTCCAACAGGACCCAGTTGCACTCCCTCCCTCCCTCCAGGATGTTCCAACTGCACAGGCCCTTCCCCAGCACTTCATCACATCAAGCAGTAACCACTGCAGTTCTTTCCATTTGTCTAATAGAGCTGAAGCTCTGCTGCTGTCAGGATCCTCCTCACTGTGCAGCTCAGCATCACCCCATGAAGTGCTGGTGCCACACAAGAGGCTGAAATTACCTATCTGACACATTCTCTTAGTAGTGATAGGACAAGGGGTGATTGATGGGTTTAAACTTAAATCAGGGGAGGTTTGGGTGGGGAGAAGGCACAAGTTCTTCCCTGTGAGGGTGCTGAGGCACTGGCACAGGGTGCCCAGAGAAGCTGTGGCTGCCCCATCGCTGGCAGTGTTGAAGGCCAGGTTGGACACAGGGCCTTGAGTGGCATGGTCTGGTGTGAGGTGTCCCTGCCTGTGACAGGGGTTGGAACTGTGTGATCTTAAGGTCCCTTCCAAGCCAAACCATTCTATGATTGTATGATAAGGGTGCTTTTTTTTGGGAGCCAAGGACCAGAATTACTAGATGGGCCACTGGTGACATTAGTACCTGATGTGTGTTCAGTGTAGTATAGTAATTTAATAACAGAATGGAGCTGTTTTTAGAGTAATTCCTTAGCTCTGGTGTGTCTTCAAAACCTTTCTGCTATCTGGTACTGCAGTAAGAGATCCTATTCCATTTTATTTGATCAGGCACGAGCTATTCTTCCACCGGTGTTAGTGACTTTAAGTCACATTATTGTAAGCAAACACATTTTAAGGTGCTTATTTTGGTCAGGGTTAAAACCTTCTCAAGTAAATGAAAAGCACAGGTACAGTCTGGCATGTCCTGATAGTGTGAAGACTGGAAAAGAGTCAGTATTGGATGCTGTGGGGGGGGAAGAGGGGAAAAAGAAAAGAGAGGGGAACTGGGGGTGCAAATGTCTGCAGTGTGACAGAGAACTCCATTTATGTCAAAGCCACCCTGCAGGAGAGCAGTGCATTTAGAGCAGTCCTTAATTCTTCCTGTGTTATCCCCTGCGACCTTGGTTGGGTGCTCGGTGGGGTGACTAATGGTTCAGCATGTCCTTTTTTCCTGGTGACTTGCCTGTTGCCTGCCTCTGGGTTTGTGATTCCCCTTATGCTGACTTCTGCAGTATTCCTTCCATCTCTTATCTCCGGGCTTTGATGCATATGTTCTGAAGGTGGCCACCGTGACTTTGGGTGGCAGCAGATGGTAAACCTTCAGGCTGCCACCGGCTATAGTGGTGTTAAGTTGGAAACTTAACGTTTGATGAAGAATCAGTAGTGCATATGAAAGAGCTTTTACTGCAGAAATATCTTTTAATTAAAAAAAAATTAGCATACCGAAACATTTGCTAATTTTTATGCATTTAAAGGACCCTGAAATTAACTGTTTTCTTAAAGCTAGACTATGGTTATTTACCAGGCAGGTTTTACTTTATTCTTCTCCAATTAATTGTACCTACTATATTGAATTGAGTTTAATTTATTTACCATGAAGCCATTGGATACACTGTAAATCAAATCTAAGAAGCTAATTTTTTTAAGTAGCTGCTGTCAGTTTCAGAATTAACCCTTGGCTTAGACAAGAACCTTAAAAATCACAAGTAGAAAATCCTCTTTGGCATCACAGAGGAGTATTGCTTTCTGCTTCTCAACTGAGATGCTGCCATGCAGCACTGCTATGTTCGCTTGTATTTTGGGATGTGCCTGGGAGCTCCAGTGCTTCTGCAATATAGGGATGTCTGTGCTGCTGAAGACACTTATTGACATTATATATCTATCTGTGGCAGTTGCTATTTGTCTGCCGGTGGTTTTGGCCATGCTGAGGTTGTCATCAGTGCAGGAGAACAGGGCAAAGATGAGTAAGCAAAAGTGCCCTAGAATCCAGCTGTGGTATGTAGACCTTGACTCTACATTAGTAGTGCAAATAGGATTTTGCCTTGTCTCCTTTTGTGTCACAGCCTAGTTACTCAGTGCCTAGGAATGCCCTGCTGTGCATTCTTCTTCCTCCCCTCCAAGATAGGATGCTGAATGTTACAGCCTCACTGTTAGGAGGTATTAAATATTGCAGTGGTCATCAGTGAAACAGGCTTCATCAGCTCAGATGAGCTAGAAGTAGCCTAGTCTAATGTGAGCATCTCTGTGTGATCTGCTTCAGAGAACAGTGTTATGCCACAGCGAATGCTATATGGAATTGTGTTTTACCTCATTGTACCATTGGGTTGGAGACCTGTCACACTGCATTTTGAAAAGAAACCTTAGAAGGAGAGTTACTGAAGCACTCTCTTTTTGCAGTGGGGAGAAGTGTGAAGGAATGCAAACAGGAAGGGCTTGTTGGGACAGCTCTACTATCTAGAAATGCTGCAAAGCATGAGATGAAGAGAGTAAGCTGATATTTGGGTTACTGTTACGCATCTCTGTGGGAGCCTGGTAATACATTCAAGAGCTGCTCACCTTTCCCTGCTTTGGATGCGTGATAAGAAGTCAGGCAAATTTACTGCTCTTACCCCTTCCTGAACTGTCAGCTTTCTGACAGTGGTTCCTTCATTCACGTAATCCTTTAGTGATTTGGTGAACCTGGCTAAGCCGCCTTTTTGTGATATGCTTACAGGCTGCCTCCCCTCAAAGCAGGGTTTTGGTTAGGTGGGACCATGTGTGCAGCCTGCCAGAGCCAAATAGAGCATCACTATGTGAATTTCTGAAGTTGCTTTTATGGCTCTTCCTGGCCTTCTTGGAGTGCCTTTTGAGGTTGAGAGTCTGCAGGAAGGTCACTATTGAATCAGCAAAGAAATAACTTCCCATGCAATGGAGCTGGAGATGATCCTCACTGCGGGGTGATGCTTGATGGGAAGGCAAAAGAAGGAAGCTAGTTAGTGAGACTGCTGCATCCATGTTAGCAGTTAACCTCAAAGGCACACCAATATTATTTGTTGTTATTACAGTTGTAAAACGGTGGCTGCTGCTTTCATTTTGATGTTGTAATAGAACGACAGATGAAGGTAGCCCTAAAGGGACCTGTTCTCTGCTTTATTCGTGTTAGTGGTACTCATTCTATATGTCGTCTTATAGGGCGAGGGCTCTGTAATCTGTTCTCTACACCATATGCTAATACAGCGCTGATAAGCAAGTGTGAAAAATGAAAGGGAAGAATACATTAATTGTATTTGTGCAATAAGGTATGCTATCAAAGGTAATTATTTCATGACAGTTTTAGTTATAGCAGTTGTTTTATCATGGAATAAAAGATGGCTTTAGGAGCCTTTTATGGGGAAGACAATTGTATCAAATTAGGACCAAATTAGATTTTTGTCTTTATAAAGGTGAGCAAACCCATGAGCAGTTTTTAAATTGGTGTCTTCTACTCTACAAATGAACAAATCCTGTTTGAGGGTTAAAGAAGCTATTATTCTGTCCTTTATGCTGACAGCTTCATTACTGATTGGCCTACTGTTGGTATTAAAAAAATGTTTGGCTCCTTATGATCTTTGTGCATGCAACTATAATATTAATACAGACCACGGAACTGTTCATTAAGAAATGACTTTAAATGAGGTTGGTGCTTGTAAATCTGGAGAGATACAGATGTTAAATGCTGCCGTTCCTTTTCATACGCAGTCGTATGGCTAATAATTTCCAAGTGGCTAAAGCTCTTGTTAGCAAGAGTGCTGGTGTGTTAAGAATGGCCCTATAAATAACTTTAAGAACTGAAGTTGAAGGTGCTTCTTTTAAAGACTATTGTTAACTAAACATTATTGCCAAACAGATGGAAAGCATTCACCAGCCTGATGTTTGTAGGTCTAATTACATTATCGCCAGTCCTGTACGGCTCAGTTGAAGAGGTGTATCCAGAGGCCGATTTATAATCATTTAGCCAACACCTGTTTGGGAGATATTGACAGTCAAAGGGCACATTTGGAGAAAAAAAATCACATATGTTCTCCTATTTATTGCCTCAATGTGAACAGGGGCCAGTTACAAACAAACTTGGGAGGAGAAGGAAAGTGACTGTGAATGCGTAGTCCTTTCTGAACCCTTTTGATCTTCTTTTGGCACCTCTCGTGAAGTGGCATTTCTTTTTTCTCTTGTTATTTTGGTTTTCATTTTAACACCTTTTTGATTAAGCAAGGGTAACAAAGCCAGTTTTACAGTTGTTATGTATTCACCTGGTTTCCACTGTGTCTGGAAGCCGCAGGTAAGAGCCCTGAGAGGTTGTTCAGCAAACTCAGTGGCCTGGGGATGTTTGCCTTTTGGTTTGCCATATCCTTGGCATGGAAACTGTGTCGTTCCTTTGTCAAAAAACCTCAGCAACACCAACTTCTGTTGATTGATTTATTTTTTCCAGAAGAGATGCAACAGCTTTTAAATGTGAGTTTAACCCTAGTAAAAAAAGGAGGTCTTTGAGATGGAGCACAACCGTGCTCCTCTCCTGATGAATACAAAACTATGTTACTCCAGACGTGTCCTTGCTCTGCAAGGAGGCTTTTGTGATGTGAGCTGACTTGGTCTTCACTGCATCCTATTGACTTGGAATTGCTGCATCTTGTATACTGAACTCAAAGTCTTTTAACCACAGCCCTTTAGGTATCTGATGGTTTGAAGCCTAAATATTTTGGTTTGACTGTGAGTGTTTAGACTGATGCTTTACAACATCTGTTGTAAATAAACAGCGAGTGCACGCTCACTACTCTTGCTTCTGGAGGAGGGCTGTGCTTGTGCTGCTGCTGGGGCTGTCTTGCAGCTGGTGCTTTTCAAGTGCATCAGTGTTCTTGGAGTTTGAAAACAGAGCAGGATGATTCCAAGTTGGAGATACTGAGGGTTCCAGCTCCCTAAAGATGCAGTTTCTCAAATATGCATTTTTTTGTTTTCAACATGTAAATAAATGGAGCTTGCTAAGAGGGTGGTTGTTATTTAGTACTTCAATCATTGGTGCTGTGTATAAAGTGCTTTCAGTAGAGGTGATGCGCTGTGAACAGAAATGCATGCTCTCTGTAGCTGTAGGTGTTCCCCTCTCTGCAGCAAACCCGTCCACTCTTTACTCCTTAAATAAATCCACTTCATTTTGTTGATGGTATTGTTACTTTAATAGTGGTTTACAATAGCACAAGGGACATCCTCACAGCCATTTCTGTTGTGGCTTATGAGTGCTGTAAAACGAATATAGCAGTGGAGGAATTGAGACAGCAATGACTACACAGGTGGTAAAAGCATTCTTTTGTGTCCTGGGTATATGTGTGGCCAGTTTCTAACCTAGCTTCCTGGAAAGCAGGTATGTAACCACCCTAGGAGAAAACCCCCAAGCCTCCTCCAAAACAACCAACCAACCCCCTAAAGAAACAGCCCACAAAAGCCCCCTCTGGTAACCCACTGACATGCAATCCATTTGATTTGGAGGAAGCCTGATGGGGAAAAAGTGATGCACTAAGAAAGCAGGTACAGTGAGGACTTCAGTGCAGTGACATAGGTACTGCTCTGTGCTTCATTATGTTGCTACCATTGCATTTCTATAAACTGCGTTCTGTTAGATTATTGCTGTAATTCTGAAGTGCTCCTTCTTTCTGTTACCAAGTCAGGATTCATTCTGTAAGTTAGCTGATTGGAAATTGGGGGACATTCTGGTAGCTCTCTAGGGATCCATATCCTCAATCGTATTTCTCTTCTAACAAAAGGCTGGCTAACAAATATATGCCACAAGGCTTTAGATTTTTTGTGTTTTAATTATTACTTATAGCTTCCTTTCTAATGTTGAATATTCTTAATTGAAGAACTGTGTTTTGTTAACTTATGTGAATCTTAAATACTTCTCTGAATGCTTTTTGCTTAGGTTTTGCTTGTGATGGACACTAGAACACAGCAGACTTTTATACTGAAGGTGGGTAAAGTCTTTTATTGTTCCTCTAAACAGTTTGACCTCCTAAATTACACAAAGATCAATTCGCATCTGAGGTATAGTGTTATCCCTGTGATACATTATGTTAACACATGCATTCCTATTAAGCCCACTGGTATTTTTGTTTTTAGTATTCAGTTGCTTTCCCTTCCTTTCTTTTTAACGTCTCTAGTGCTCAGATGTGCCATTTAGTCACTTGAGTTGCCACTGGTTATTGAGGCCAACACCTTAGCAGGCTTCAGTAAAGAATCACTGTGCTTCAGGGCTTGCATCTGTATAGCCCTGTGTCTCAGGACATGTGCGGGCTGCTGGAGGTGAAAATTCTCCTTAGCCCAAGTACACCCACAGCGCTTTATGTTTGGTTTTCTCTCAGCTGAAGAATATGCGATTGGCTGAAGTAGATTCTGGATGAAATGGATGACTGCTCTTATTCAGAATTGCTTTCCTATGTTTTACATCAATAGGCTGTGAAAACGGAGTTTAATGTTACTGAACGATTGAATTAATGGATAGCTTATTGGTCAGGATGAAATTTTTCACATTACTCCTGTGTTTCAGAAAGTGCTTAGCTCAAGATCACAATATGCTCAGAGCAGCTGTGATGCTGAGCATTAGTTTAGTAGGAGCATTGTTACCGTGGCCATTATTTCAGGCTCCCCCTGACAGGAATTCCACTGCTGATGGGAGGAAGGGCTGAAAAGCTGTGTCCCAAACACAGCACTCTAATTAGATATTAACGTTTTGTGGCTTCAGGACTGGCTTACAACCCTGCCTTAACTTTGTGCATCTGGCCTTTGAAACTGTTTGTCTTAAGTATGTGCAGAGTACCAAAGAACCTGTTTGTTCCTCAGAAAGGATTATTAGTGGATATGGTGTATTAGAAGCTCACTCGATCTACCGGCGGATAGGGTAACATTGAATTTCCCATTTAACTGCTTATGTTTATCAATATTGTAATAGGTCACACTATTGACATAATTTTTCCCCCCCTCTTTCTCTCTCCCCTCCCTTTCTCCCTCCCACATCAATTTTTTCACTTCTGGCAACTTCATCTCTGTGCTACCTCCCAAAAATCATTACCTCTCAAGGAGACTAATCCTCCGTTTCCTTTTTGTTGTGGAGCTACAATGGAAACGTGAGGGTTACCTGTGAGGCTGAGGCAATCTTTTGTCTTTAGAACTTGGATTTATTTTTTGGTAAGAGTGTCTTTTGGACATGCGCAAAAAATCAAATTTTAAAGAAAGGTCACAGGGAAATAACTGAGTGTCATCCTGATGACTTAGTTTGAGAGAGATTCTAATAAAAACATTGACCCATGTAATTGATTTTAATGGCAGCTTTGTGCCATCTTCTGTTCTCTGGAAATGCGCCAGATGCCATCAGCACAGCCTCGGGGGACCGAGGGGCATAGAGCAGCAGATGAGTGGTTTCTCTGAAGCCCAGAGTAACTCGGATAGATTAGTTTGGTTGATAAACACAGAGCACAGCAGGCTCCAAAGGCAACTGAGGGTACAACTGACCTTTTCGTTCTCTGTCAGGGTCTAAGGAAAAGTAGTGAGTACAGCAGGAGCAGAACGACCATCATCCCCCGCTGCGTGCCCAACATGGTGTGTCTGCACAAGTACATCATCTCTGAGGAGTCTGTCTTCCTCGTGTTACAGCATGCAGAAGGTTTGTCTCTCGTTTAAGTATATTGTTGGAAAGAGTCAAAGGTTTAAGTTTTAATCAATGGAACATTTCATTATCAAATTAATCTCTTGTGCATCCAATTAAAACATATTTAGTGTGCCTAGGCGATGTCGTGTAAGACACCCCACTCCCATCCTCTGTCTCCCTCTCCCTGTTTCCCCCTCATTCTACAGCAGATCTGATTCCTCTTTCAAATGGCCTCAAATCCTGATGAGCTACTTGAATTGTAGCAGTATTGAAGGCTTCCAACTGTTTATTTTCTACAGGAGACAGAGTGCTTTGACTGCGACACTACCTGCAGTATTTACAGTCATCTCCCAGAGCTAAAAGTCTTTGGCTACTGTTGTAAACTTTGATTAGTAAATGTTTTCAGCATCTTATAGTTTAAATGACAAGTATTACACAAGATTTTAATAACTCTCTGCTAAAAGCCGTGAACATTTGCCCATTGGTTAATATCACATAGTTATTCTGGTCTGGATTATTAAGAAAATAGCTGCTGGCATCACATGGGAGTTCAAAGCAGAACCACAGAGTTGTGCCTTCAAACTACGTCTAAAATTCCTGTTAAATGTACAGGGAACAGGTGGCACAAAATAATTGCATTTTGATTTTTTTTGGTGTCTAACACCTGGATTTCAATATTCCCTAAATGTAATTATCCATACTTGTTTAGAATGAGTGCAGAATATAAATTTGGGGACTGCTGATAGTTCTCTTTTTAGGAGATGCTAGTAACTCGGAATGGATGATGCGGAGGAGCAAAGCTAACTGATAAAGAAGGTAATTTAATTGTATTGAATATTATTTCTTTTTTTCTCCCCCTAATAACTTAGATTTTGCCTTTTCCCTGAACAATTTGTCACATGAGGCCAGTTAAAGTTCACTTTGCAGAGTGAATGACTGTGTCTGCTAAGTGTGACTTCATTTTGCCAACCAGTGATGCATGAAGAAAAGCCTCACAGTACAGTACTGCCTGATGGTGATCTCGAGGGTGTAGTGCTGCTCTGTACAATGCTGCTTTCCTTGAGGTGTGTGATTCAGCAGAATAACTTGGAGGCTCTCACCTGAACTGTAATCTCCACAGAAGATGGTACATTTTGTTTAGAGAAATAAGGTTTAACCAAGTCCCAAGCAACCCCCAAACCAAACAAAAAAACCCACTCTCAACCCATGTCAGATACCAACTGCTGAAGGCTAGCATAGTCAAAGAATTAGAGGCAGGATACAATGATAATTCCTAGTATTCCTGCGATTTCTGAAGATCTACAGTTCTGCTCTTCAGGAAGAACATCCCTTCTCAGGACAGATGGAAAACTGGGTAAAGAAGCAGTGGAATGGAGAGAACAGAAATTTTAAGTAAGGCTGTAATGTGAGCAGTGACAGAGGTGATCTCCTGGAAATGACACCTTAATTGTGACAATAGTGAGGAAAAAAGAGACATTGCATGACCAGAGCTCTTTCATTTAAGAACTGAAACCTCAGCTTAACATTTGGGATGATTGGAGTGTTGTGTGTAAAATGGAATGACTCTCTCCTAACCAGCTTTGACATGGTCACAAATGCAGTGAAAAGTGCTTAGCCTGAATGACTGGCTCTTACCAACATCAGCTGTAACATGCTTTGAGTTCTATGGGGAAAGGAGTTTTAATTCACTGAGTGCCTTCTAAATCAGGTTAGTGCAACACTGGCCTTGTGCAGCACCTCAGGCCACTGGTTTGTTTTGCCAGCAGTGAAGGTGATGTCTGTTAAACATCCTCATTTTGGCTGTCCAGGCAGCAGACATGTACTTGAAGGCAACTACAGATCATGCTGCCTTTCTCCCCACTGTTGGTCAAAGCTATGCAAGAGAAGACATGGGAGGGAGATGGGTTAGTTTGAGCTGGGGTTGAGAGAAGAGGTGTGATGAGATCTGAATGCTTTCTACAGGGAGAGAGCTTTGAATGGGAATAGGGGGTAGAGAGTGTGGGAAGAACTGGGAAGCATTGCAGAGAGGGTGGAGGACTGTGCTGAGGAGGGAGAGCTGTAGGGACTAGAAGGGATTTTGACGTGGGTTGTGGCTGTTATTGGTAATACATGATACAAGGGTTCACTTGACTTGGACACTTATATCTACAAGTTACAAACTGCGTAGAGTTTTCCCTCATTTTCTGATAAAACAGCAAGCAGTTTGGAAATGGATTCACCTCTATCTTTGTTTGCAAGCCATTCACAGATGATGATGTGCTATAAGGACTTTTCCCTGATAATTAGGGTATTAATAAGGTTAATTTCTTTAAGGATAGTGCCCTGCTTTCACAAATTTGCTGTCAGGGCTCCAAACAGGGTTCCCTGTGAGGGTGCTGAGGCGCTGGCATAGGGTGCCCAGAGAAGCTGTGGCTGCCCCATCCCTGGCAGTGTTCAAGGCCAGGTTGGACACTAGGGCTTGGAGCAGCCTGCTCCAGTGAGAGGCATCCCTGTCTGTTTGTTTGGAAGTGGATGATCTTAAGCTCCTTTCCAACCCACACCATTCTATGATTCTGTGCCACTACATGCTCAGAATGGGTGAGTGAGGTCTTGGATTCTCTTACGCACTTTTCTCATGGCCACAGATGGAGGCTTCAGCAGTGTCACAGAAGCACAGAAGTCCATAAAGTTATCTTATAGCTTTGTTGGAAAACACTTGGCAAATTCCAGTGTGGTAGAGAGCCAATCTAACGTTAATAAGGCCTCACTTCTTCTTGGCACTGCTAACTCCAGAAATGTTAGAAACAGATGCTTCAAAAATAGGCTCGGGGGCTTCCACAGGACATCAAAGTTTAAGTGGCTGTTAGAAGCTGTCAAATCTCTTTAAGCATGAGCAAGCTGGAGTTCCTATCAATCTGGAGAGCACTCAAGAAGCTTCATGCTGAAGAGGCTTGCTGCATGCAGGAAATGAGAGATAACACCACCTTAGTGTTCTGGCTTGCAGAGCTGGGTATTTGTTCTCAGGGGAGGAGATGATGCTAGCTGTAGGTATTTGACAGCAATCAGAAAGCATAGGAAAGGTGATATGGTCCTTGGCAAGTGTCTTTTTTAGGAGGCTGCTTTGAAATAAGGTCTTTTTCTCAGTGTGCATTGAGAAGTGGGAGCTTTGCCTAAACTAGCAAAGTGTTCCAGAGATTCTCCAGTAGCCATGTATGTAAGATTCTGGTGTTTGTAACTACTGTTGGGTTAGAGATTGGGTTGGAGATGCGCTTTGAATTCATGTGTACGCTGTGACCCCACTGTGGCTGCCATTGGGATGCTGTGGAATGCTCCTGCATCATGGTAGTGCCTATGTGTCTGCTTCCCTTTTGGCCTAGAAACTGTACAAGCATAATTTAATGTAGTCATTTTATAGGAACATGAAGTTTACCATGTCCTTATTGAAAAGGAGGACAGTGATTCTAAGAAAACCGTAAGGGGATTCTTTTTCCAGCAAGGGAGAATATTAATTCAAATGAGGTGTATGACTTACGATTGGTACTTCTGAGCACAGACAAATTCTTATGCAGTGATGTAGAGAGTTGGGCCCAGTTTTGGAGAATAATTCAAGCAGATGTTTTTCAGTACTCTGTTTTTCTTCTCTATCCAATCACAATTATTGGGAAGCCTGTATTGTTCACTTTGACTTTGGAGTTTCCTAAGTACAGTGATTACTGCATTCTTAGCTGCATTCCAGTTCTGCAGGAATTGGAGTATATTGTTCTTCAGAGTCAACTTATGGGCCAAGCTAGCAAAAGTCATTGATTTGTTTTGGAATACATCTCCTTAGGCAGCCAGCTGAAACAGTAAGTGTCTGAGCACTGGCTGAGGAAGAATCCAGCAGGTCCTGAATTTTCCTTGTCAGCTAGAACAGAAACATGTTTAGGAGACTGAATTTGCTGGTGTGTTAGGTTTCATTTTATCCTATGGTATGTACTATATGGTCTTTGTATCTTCTGTGGAAATGTGGTGAAGGCAATTCTAATAAGCAATTTAACATTGAATAACTGCAGAAGAGTATAGAACTTGGTGGTTTTCATGTGCTAATCAAGCCAGAAAGTGTGAGCTAGGTTGGTTGTAGTTCATGGTCGAAGAAAATAATACTTAGTTAATACTGTACTTCTGAAGTCATATTAAACACTAATGAACTTTAGCTTAAAGTGGTAGCTTTTATACTTATTTGGTATGTTAGACTATCGGACAATGGCTGAAGCTTACTTATGTGGATTGATTTCTGTAATTTTACTTTTTATAGATTCCTGATACTATATTAGCATGGCTTGCTAATGGGTTTTCTTGATCTTACACAACACATGGGGAGAGGGGGAAAGATTATTAGTATGTCATTCCTAAAGGCGTAATTATATACCCAGATACAAATATCACTCTTGTTTGACCCTGGATTGGACATTTTCAGAAAGGAATGAAATTGTTGTTTTTCACTCTAGAACACAATTATTGAATAGCCTTTATTTACGTGTGTCTACTTGACCAGGAGGCCAGACTTGAAATGTTTGTATGTAAACAGATTTGGATGCAATAAAGTTTTTGTTTGCTTTTACTTGAATTTAACTCGGAATTGGAGTTACAGGAAGTCATCATTTGCACTGTGATTTTTTTAAGTCCAAGTGATTATAAATGCAATTTCCTTTAATACAAAGGTATAATGATACATTTACAAAGAGCAAACGAGTTCGTGTTGCAAGTTCTATTTTCAGAGGTGACAATGGTGAATTCCTGAATACTATAAGGATACAGAGATATTGTCTTTTGCAAATTTTAGGTTGGCTGAAAACCAATATTGAACATACTAAAGCACAGAGCCCCTTCACTCTTCCAATGGTTTTTCTATAGGGTTTTGAAGGACTGATCTCAGCACATCTGTTTTCATTCCTTAATCCCTCTTGGGTCATCTTTCTTAAACTACACTAAGACTTTCTTAAGCTACAGAAGTGGAGGCTGCATGAAATCTTGGATGATGTGAGATGGAGGGAGCAGAAGGCAGAAGTTGTCCTGAGAGCAGCTTGACCTCTTGATAGGTGAAAAGCTAAGTTGTGCAAGGATAATTCTTGCACTTTTAATACTGACAGGCAGCCCAGCCACTTCTTACCTTAATATAGGGGTATGAAACATTCAGGTCAGTGAAAGCTGTTCAGGTGTCAGCTGGAAAAGCACACCAGTAATGACAGGAAGAAAATGTGACAGTAGATCACAGAAATGAGGTTTTGAGCTTTCTGCATCCCTGAATCAAAGCTCAACCCAGCTTTCCATCAGAAAGATGTTTTCATATTGTTTGCATCTGAGGAAGTGATGATATTCATATTTGCATTAAAGCTGGGTCTGGAGGCCGAGGTGCTGTTGTGCCAGGCCCTGCCCAAAGCTGCAGTTATGTGGGTCATGTTCTGTGAACACCCTTTGAAACCTGAGATTTGTGTCTTCACAAGACATTTGTGAAGCGCAAATGATAACCACTAGTAATACAAAGATGGAATTATTTAACATCTGCTTGTACTAATTAGTGTAATGCAGGTGGGATGGGAAGACTCTGTTTTATTTAATGCAGTGGTTTATGGTTGTCAGATGAGACTTTATTGTTTGAAAAGAGCCTAAATAATTCAATGCCCTGTTAATAAACTGGGCAAAGTTGGTTTTGCCCAGTTTACTGTTTGCTTAAAGCAGTTATACTGTTTACTTAAACTAATTTAATTGAATGAAACTTTCAGTTAAATTACTTTAAGAAATCAGTTGGTCGCAGATGAAAGTGGGGAAAAGAGAAGAAAATCTTTCACTCATCACTCAAGAGCCACATCCTGCTACTGTGGCATGGTGTGCTTGTGGGGGTTTTGAATGCATCTTTGGGTAAGTATTTGAAGTGCTCATGCAATACAGTGTCAGTATAACAGGTCTCCTTCCCTTCTGTACGAGCATTGCTTCATAGAATCCAAGAATTAACCAGGCTGGAAAAGAGCTTTAAGGTCAACAAATCCAACCACTCCCCAGCACTGCCAAGTCCACCCCTGACCCATGGCATTAGAGGCCTTGTCTACATGGTGTGTGAACACTTGCAGGGACAGTGACTCCAGCACTGCCCTGGGCAGCAGTTCCAATGCTGAGCACCCTTTTGCGGAAGGAATTTTCCTGTTTCTTTACCTGGCATCATTTCTCATTGCCTTCTAGAAGGTGGTAAGGATCACTCTGACCTACTAAGTCTGTAGCTTATGGCAGAAGCCATGTGGATTAATAGATCTGAATTGTTGTTTTTACCATTGGACTTAAGCTGTTAGAATTCCCTCTTTTTAATATACTTGGTTTCATCACAACCAGCAAGACTGGGGATTTTTTCTCCCTTCAAATCCAAATCCTGCCTTAGCCAGGGGGATGGAGGGCAAGAAAACTTCACATTCAGTTATTCAAATTCATGTTTTAAGTATCAAGGTTTTTGTGCATTGATAAGTGAGTCGTGAAATACATGGGAATATAGAAAACTTCTTCGTAGGCAATAAAAAAATACTTCCATTGTACTTTTTAGAGGACTTTTCCTGATATGGAGAGTGTCTAAAAATAACTATTGAGGACCGTATTTTGGAAAAATAGAGAACTCTTTTACCCACATCAGGAAACAGAAAAAAGGAAAATCAATCAAAATTTTACAGATGCTCAGTGGGGTGGACGCTTGTTTTTATTTTCATTTTAAAGGCTTTATTAGAACTCCTGTATTTTCCAGAAATTCTGGACAATCTTTTAACTGGAAAGGTCTTGGCTCTGCATTCTTCCATAGGTTGTCAAGGGTGGCTTTGTAGCTTTAGGCTGAGCTCTTTGGCATGTGCAGGGTATGCGGTAACATCTCAATGTGTTTTGTGCAAATTATGCTTTTTAATCTGTAAGCTTTTTTATTTGTATGATATTTGGAAACAGTCCTATTTGTAGTTTTAAAATGTAACTATTGCTTTTGAAGCTGTAGCTTTCTTAAGAGTGTTTGATGTGAGGGAACTGGTTTGCCAGTGTAACTTTTTATATTGATGAGTCTTTGTGTAGAGCAGCAAGGCGTAAAAACTTGAGTTCTTAAGTTAAAGGGAGAAATAAACCCGTATTTAACCAACAAACCCACTTCTTCAGAGAGAGAATGTCCTGCTAATATGGAGTAATTCCCTTCCTCCTACCAAACTTGCTAATTAGCTTTTAGTCCGTCTCCCTTAATGTTGCTCAGGAGCTTGGAGCTGTGATACAGAAGTATTGAGTACAGGCAGAACTGGCAATGGACACTAAGCCATTTACTAAATCATTTGATCTTCCCGAGTTTTTCCTTTCTTTTGGGACAGCAGATGGAGAGTAGTGACCACCATGCAACCTGAGGCAGACTCTTGAGGAGACTTTACTGAAGTTAAGAACAAAAGGCAGCTTCATTTCAAATGTAGCTCCTTAAATATTTATGTGATAATACAGATCTGCTTGAAAAGTAAGCTGTGGTCCCTGTAAGTACTTCCTCTTGAGGTGTCCAATCCAACGTGCTCTGTGGGCATAAGGACGCAGTGTATTGTGGCAATGAAGATATTTTCCTGTTTTACAACAAAACTAATCCTGTTGTGAGTGAAACTAAGATTTTTCTCTCCTCTCCCTCTTCTCTTGCAGGAGGAAAACTGTGGTCTTATGTCAGTAAGTTCTTAAACAGAAGTCCTGAGGAAAGCTTTGAAATTCCTGAAGCCAGAACATACAGTGCAACTAAAATTCACCTGGAGCAGCCAACACCTAGTCCTAAGGAAATGGGCAGCAGCATGGATTCCAGAGAGAGCTGTGGGGAGGGCATGCTAAAGGTGGTCCCACTGAAGAACAGCTTAACGCCGAGCTCTCAGGATGACAGCAGCAACCAGGAAGATGGCCAAGAGAGTCCCAAGTGGACGGACTCCGGATCCAGCTCAGAGGAAGAGTGCACTACTAGTTATTTAACATTATGCAATGAATATGGGCAAGAAAAGATTGATTCTGGCTCTCTAAATGAGGAACCAGTGGTTAAACTGGAGAGTGAAGGTTTAAATCCCAAAGAGAGAAGTTGCTTACCGAAACGCATTGTTGGCAGTGACAGTCTGACCTCTCAGATTGCATCTCAGGAGCGCAAACTTTTCATTGAGGATAGTGAGTCAGAAATAGCTAGCCCTACTAGGATATTGGACTCGTTAACTAAATCAAAGAACAGCCCCATGGAACTCTTCAGGATAGATAGCAAAGATAGCACGAGTGAGCTCCTGGGGCTTGATTTTGGAGAAAAGTTGTATAACCTGAAATCAGAGCCCTTGAAGCCGTTGTTTTCTGTCCCAGATCATGACAGAAGCTTGGATGCCCTAGAAAGCAAAATGAGTGTGAAAGCTCATGACACTGTAAGCAGGGGTTCAAATGATTCTGTGCCAGTTATCTCCTTTAAGGATGCTGCTTTTGATGATGTAAATAGTGCTGATGAAGGAAGGCCTGATCTCCTAATAAACTTACCTGGTATGTCTGATGAAACAGTAGAGGCAGCTGTGTCAAGGCCAACAAAGTTTACAAAAACTGATAGGGACACGTTGGAAGTAAAGTTATTAGAAACCCCTGATGTCTTACAGCTAAATAATTCTGCAGAGCCATGCAGAGCATTTGATCAAGAGCCAAATCATGTGGCACCAGAAGTGGGTGATGCTTCCTGCAAGGAAGCAAATGGACAAAGTGGTGTCACTCAGGTTGCTCTTGGGACTTTCTTTACATCTGACCAAGATGTAGGTAGTTCAGAAGATGGGGATCTGTTTCTAGGGCTTGGAGCCTGCTCCATAAATGTGACTTGTGAACAAGAAGGTTCGTTTGTTTCCAACCAGCTCTCAGGGGCTCAAGATGTGAGCTTGGACGGAGACATGTTAAGAAATGAAGCAGTGTTGCTGTTTTCTGATCACACTGAAGACTTTGGGAAAGAGGAAACAGACTCAGCTTTGTTACCAGCACCTGAGAGTAAAAAGACGGCGCCAAAGAGGGAAGACAAAATAGCAGTAGCAGGAGAGAAGGAAATACATCAGATTTTCCAGGACCTCGACGAGAGATTAGCGCTAACCTCCAGGTTTTATATCCCAGAGGATTGTATTCAAAGATGGGCAGCTGAAATGGTTGTAGCCCTTGATGCTTTACATAGAGAAGGAATTGTGTGCCGCGATTTGAACCCAAACAACATCTTATTGAATGATAGAGGTCAGGAACTTTTGCAAATGCATTTCTTTTTATTCGCTGTTGCTTCCAATTAACTGAGTAGGCGTTTTATCTTGTAATTAGTATCTTCATTTCCTGTCTAGAGCTTCATTATCAGTGCAGCAAATTCACCCCCAGTAATAGCTTCTAGTACTTAATGATGCCATTATTCTTAATGATACTGTTTTTAGCTACAAAAGGAGTAATTACAGTTCACTTCTGCAGAAAATGGAAGGGAAAAATGTTTTGATTTCTCCTGTCGTTTTGTTTTTAGGACACATTCAGCTAACGTATTTTAGCAGGTGGAGGGAGGTTGAAGACTCCTGTGACAACGATGCCATAGAGAGAATGTACTGTGCCCCAGGTTAGAGCAATCACCTACAATGTTTCACTTGGAAAGTAGATGAGCAGCTTTCATTTTCTCACAGAGCCTCTATAGCATAAAGCTCGAGATCGTGCAATATCTGAATTTCCTTTGCCTGAATGTCTTGAAAAGCTAGAGGGCTCATAACTGCTTTATTGTTGAACCGTGGTGGTGTTTGTTAGATCATTGCCATAAACTGTAATTGCATTGAATGTCTTGTTTAAGCGAATTTAAGGGATGTTTTGTTTGCTTGCGCTTCCTTGTTACACGTGGATACACCTTGATAACTGAAAAGAGCAAAGAAGGGAAAGGGCAGACTGAAAAAGTGACACCAAGAGCCTTAAAAATGCAAGAGTTTATACATGCAAAGAACATGGGGGGAAAACCCCAACACAGCCTTTTGAAAACACAACCTTACTAGGCTCGGAGATGCCTCCGACATTCCTCATGAGCTACAGTGGGTTTTAAAATAGTTCAGAGAGCTCTTTACTTAGGACTGCTTTCATCAATCAGGAGGGTGATAAAATCAATATCTCTTGGGTTTTTACAGCGAGGATGGCACCAAGCCTTCTCTCTTTTCCTTTTTCCATTTTATTTGCTGCTAATGTAGTGATCAAATGACAGTGAAAGCCAAAAATCAGGTGGTTTTTTTTTTTAAATATAAAGCTATGAGCAATTTCATAGCTAGCTTAAACCCCTACTTTTTGAGTCAAAATGAGTACTAGGTGGCTATTTTCCAGTTTCTCTTCTTTATTCTGAATTTGAACTGCCAACATACCCTTTCTGCTCAGCACTCTGAGCTTGGCATGCAGGTAGTCCTCAAGCTCAGAGTCTCCAAATGGGCTCAGGAGAGGTCAGAATCCAAGTTACCAGCAATAGAAGTTCTGAACTGAGTGTGGCATCAGGTGTTTTAGTCCTGTAACTGAAACACGGGAAGAAGCTGCTCTCTGTGAGTAAAGGTGGTAGGATCTCAACAAAGGATTTGAATGCTCTTGAGATAAATAGTAATAAAGTATTTTCAGGTGCCAGTAAAAGGACAGGTATTACAGAAAACAATACCTTTTACCTGTCAAAGCAAACCCAACTCTTGTTTTCCACCCTCACCCCACTAACTCAAGAACAAGAAAATCAGGGAATCCCAGTAATTCTTACAGTGGCTAGATAGAGATGTGTCCTGATTGCCAACATACAGGATGTCCTGTTAGAAAGTGATTTTTTTCTGCCTCCCTAACCCAGCCTTGAACACAGTGCTCCTCGGTTGAGCAGTAGCAAAGATGGAAGTGCAGCCTTCTCACACCTTGTCATCATTAATGAGCTGGGAAAGTCAAAGCTTAATTTTTCTGTCTCTTAATGAGGATCCAAAGAGAGGCTTTTTTTGCCCCTTAAACCCCAACCAGCCAACTCCTGCAGTAATTAAGTGCATAGGGAGCAATTGAAATAATATTTAGAAGTCCCCAAATGCAAGAGCAAGGTTTTCTGCACCATCATTATTTCCACCTTGCAGCATGGATGTGGTATCCATCTGGGCTTTTCTTGGTTAAGTTGCCTTCTCTTCTCCCTGTCCTATCCCGAGCTGCACTTTGCTTTCTGTGACTGTCATTGGTGAGCTGCAAGATTAGGATTTGCAGATGCAAATATTAGATATATGCATGATGGCTGAATTGGTACTGCTCTGGGGTTCTTTCATATTTCTTTATGTTATCTCTGCAAAGTGTACTCTTAGTAGGGCTATTTCATGCTAATTTTTGCATAGGAGAATAATACTTGGTGTAATTTAGCAACATAAAATGTATTTTGGAGCCAAGTGTCATTCTATTCTGAGCAATGGTTTAATACCTGAACCTTCAATGATGTGTGGTGGAGTCCAAAGCAGCTTTCTAATGCCACTGCTGCTGGTAAATCTTGCTCTAGAACTTCTGTTCAGTGTTAATATAATCATGTTAGTGGCCTTTCTCCTTTCTGGTATTACATAAAAACCCCTCTTTTGGATGATCATTTTTCATTTTAAGGAGTGTACCATGGCCCTGGAAACCCACATGTTCCCATTATCCTGATAGCATTGCTTCTCAAGTTGCTGCTTGGAATAAGGAGTTTGAAATGATACTTATGCTTCAGTTCAGTGCATTAAGAGAAGTGGGCAAATGGGTTGTAGTTTTGTAGAGATGAACAAGTAATCTTTACAGAATTTCATCAGATATCTTACAATGCAACACAGTGAATAAATAAAGTGACTCAAAGTGAGTCTTTACCTTGCTTTGGATTTTCTTGGTGTTTCCAGTATCGTGTGCTGTATTGCCCTACCTCTGGTGCTGAGCCATCCCTCTCCTTTTCCTTCCTAACTGAAGGATGCAGTGAAAGTTGGCTTGTAAAATGTTGTCTCCGTGTATAGCTTGGTGTGTTTTCATCAGAG
The DNA here is from genome assembly GCA_032466535.1 of Forpus xanthops. Lineage (NCBI taxonomy): Eukaryota > Metazoa > Chordata > Aves > Psittaciformes > Psittacidae > Forpus > Forpus xanthops. The sequence goes on along the minus strand of JASSUY010054766.1, from coordinate 102,066 downwards.
TTTGTGATAGAACAGGATTTAGACGTGGTCATTTTTATGTTATGTGATTGCAATGTTTTGTTATTTATGTGCCCTTGTTAAGAGTATGTAAGAAAGGGAAGATGCTTAGCTGGTGATTGAGACTGGGAACAGATGATGAGTCTTGGGATGCAGGTCTTTTTCTGCATTGATTTTTGAAGAGCGAATTTTGGAGACAGAAAAAAGAAGAGGATGAGTGTGAAATTTAAACAGATTGCAGGAGATGCTTGATTTAAAGCAGGGAGGAAAGTTGCTGAGTTACGTGAGTGCTGTAAAAATGTATTAGAAACAATTTGATCTTTTTAATTGATAAGGTTTCAGGTGTTAATTCTTTACAGCACAAGTTATAAAGCGCTTAGCAGTGAAGTGCCTCAGGACATATTAAATATGAAGTTGCTTTATTGGTTGAATGTAAACATGGAATCTCAATTCTACAATTTACATATCAGAATCCAATTCCTGGAGGGGTGTAGGGATAGTAATGTATTAATGTTGAAGCTTTTCACACCCGGGGGAGCATAGAGGTCCACCTACGTGGAGCTTGCTTGCAGTACCTAGGATTTTGTGTGTGGCTTTTAGTACCGCAGGTTGTAACCTTGTATTAATGCAAAATGAGGTAGTATTGGGACAGAAACAGTGATCAGATTCTTGCCGTGATAAACAGCAAGAGCTTGTTCAGTGCTTGATTATCGTACGAGAAGCAATGGGACTGCATATGTAGAAAAGAGATTATGCAGTGTATGTATAAGATAATGGCACAAATGCAAACATTATAAATGGAGAAGCGTCAAAAAGATGAGGGAAGAGATAGTTTAAAAAGCTGCATACTGTTCCCTGCTAGCAATGTAATTAATTTTGTATGAAATGGCTATTGTCATTTTATATCGTGCATAAATTAAAAGCAGGGCTAAATCTGTGGCAGGAGGTGGCACTTTTCCACTACAGACGGCAGATGGCATTGTACCATTAATGGATTTTGCTGTTGCACTTGCTGGCTCTAATTTGCCTAACTTCATCTAAGAACTGGAGACGGAAGATGTGATTTATGTGTAACGATTTGCATATCGACAATTGTACTCACAAGCTCTGTGTCGTGGTGTGTTATAGTGCTGTTGAAGCTGTTGGTAGAGCTCGAGAACTCTCTTTATTCCTGCATAGTTGTACTCAATTAAAAATAAACTTCATGCTGAACCAACTACTGCAACAACAAAGCTATCTGCAGATGCTTAAAAGTAGCGCCTAGGCTATACTTTGATTAATGGCCAAACTAAATCTTTGCTGTTCACCTATGATAAGTCAAATGTTGTTTCTGTAACCCACAAGGGAAATGATGGATTATAAATCATCCCCTATAAACTCAACACCACTTCAAGTAAAACTGGGGGGGTGGTGGGGGGGTGGTGTTGGCCATGAGTAACCTATTTGCTTTTAAAGAAGAATTAAACAACTGTAACTGGGAATTTCTGCTGCTCGAGTACAGTTCAGGTGATTAATGTGAGGTTTATGTGGTTTATTTCTTTAACTTTCCTCCTCTTTGTAGCAACTCAGTTTGCTGAATATTTTAAAGAGTGCTAAGCAGCTGATGTCTGAACACAAAGTTATTAGCAGATCAGATGAGAATGATTCACTTCTGTTTAAACAGCCTTTTGCTCTCCGTGCCCCCTGAGAACTCTTATCACATATTTGTCCAAAAAAACCCCACAAAACTAACAGAAATTCCCTCACATTATCCACCTGCCTGGTGGCTGATAGTATCTGCAGCCTATCTCTTTATCTCTTGGTTAATGTGCCTTGGTATTCTGAAGGGGGGAAAATTCCAGTAACAGGATTCAATTTACACAGACAGAAACTTGAGCAAATGCCAGCCTAGCAGGGGGGCCATTATTCTGCTCTATAAATAAGTTTAAAAAAGAAACAAACACACACACACACAAACCTGTGATTCAACGTGGTTTGGTCTAATTGAGGGAAAAGCAAGATAGATGAATTTTGAAATGCAAATGATCACCTTCTGTTATTGAAGTATCGGTTTTGCCAACTTTGTGATCTTAAAGATAAAGAGTTGTTACCTTTTAAATGGAGTAATAATTGTATCCTGTTCTTGATAATCGGTTTTAAAATCAAAGAGTTAACTTTATTAAGAAGTCCCTTCATGGCATGCTTAATGCATGTGCAAAAGAGAAAATTGTCTACAGCCTAGACAGGTCTGTCTTCAAGTAAAACATTGAGCATTTACTCGTAGAGAGAAATCCTTTAGGTTCTTCTTCCACCTAACCAGTGAAGTGTTGTGTTGTAGAAGCAGCTTTCTGGTCTAACATCTTGTGCAAATACGATGTGCACATGAGATGTTTTATTTACACTCACCGAGTTCTCGTTCCAGCAGCAGGGATGCATTCTGTCGCATCCCTGTAGTGTTTTCAGAGGATGAGATTTCAGAACTGGGCAGCCTCTGGAGTCCTTTTTTCTTTCTTTCTTCTCCCAACAATGACTTTTCACCAGGCTGTGTTCACTAAAAACTGGAGATGTGCTTCTTGAGATCGTAAAGCTAAAGGGAGCTTAGCTTCGTAGAAAATGTAAGTAGGAAACTGGCCATCACTAATGCATCATATTATTCTGATGCTTTCATAAGCTGTGTGCTCTAATCAAACCTTATTTACACAAAGTAGCCTTCACAGAAGCCTGCACATGAATATACGGTATATTTAGTTTTGTCTAACCTGCTACAAATTGTACAGAATGCAAAACCTATGTTAAAAGAAGGCTTTGTAGACAGAGGATTTTGTTCCAAAAGAAAACCCCCTAACAAACTGTTTCAATGTGCAACCTGATTTTTGTACTCCCAAATGAAGATGTCACTTCTGCTCTTAGACAATTGAAAATACAGATGCAAAGTGCAGCTGATAACCTAAAACATATGGCATGAAACTAAAAATTGCTAGGTTGCTATTATTAGCCTGTATGCTGTAATTTTTATTTACTGAATAAGGAAAAAAATGGTTTGCCTCTGTTTATCAAATAGATATTTGATGCTGGAAAATCTGCATATTATTTGTGTGTGTGTTTTTCAGTGGGAGCTTGCAGGCAGTCATTAAATCTGCTGTTCTGTATTATAGTAATTTAATTTGAGTAGATTGTTTAAGAAGCGACTTAACTGTGGTAGATTAAAGTGCCATTGACCCTGCGAGGTGTCGAGGGGAGAGCTGGTCCCCTGGTTATAGTGTAAGACTGGACTTCCTAGATTTTCTCACTGCCTCTGTCCTAGCTTTGTGTGTGACATAAATGTCTCGGGGTAATCCTATGAAGGAAAGGAACAAACAGGGCAGGTGAATGAGCTTTGAGCAGCAAAGCCAGCAGGATGGGCTAGCTTGATTTGAAAAGCCCTGGCGGTACGAAACAGGACTAAATATTGACATGAGAACTATCTGTTGTTGTGAATAATGAGGAAAAGTCTGGAGCTGCAGAAAAAGTACCGATTATTGTGAAGCCGGGAGTAACAGCTTTACAGAGACTGTTTGGAGTGCTACAGCTCTCCAAAGACACCCCAGTGTCCCGCTGAACACGGTGACAATTGACTGCTCCCAAAATAGAGAGATGCCATGAACCTGGAGTAGGTAATTGAAAGCATAGGTTTGGGGAGAGGATCGTGTGTGTTCTGAAAAGAATCTGATGTGGTTTGGCACTCAGGTTTGTTGTAAGTCCATGACATGTTTCAGGTGAAATACATGTTCTCGGGGGTAGTTAATACCTCTGGAAGAAGCCGTTATTTATCCGTGTAGTGTGGTTGTTTTTTTCTTAATTGATTTGATGTATTTAATTATTACAGGTGGGGCTAAACCATGAAGATAGTGTAGAAGGTGTCTTTTGAACGTAAATAAAGCTAACTGAAAGGTTAATTCATGTTTGCTTTGTTGTGATAACAGAGCAGTAAAAGGTTTCTTTGTCTCTTTTGTCACCTACTCATTTTAGAAGAAGTTTTAATTCCATCTTGGGTTGCTAAAAGGAAGAAAGAACACAATTCCCTCTGTTAGTTTTTCTTCTCTTAGTGACATGAGGGAATTTCTTCCAAAGAGGAACATAAATATGTTTTGAATACCTTTAAGATGGAACTTCCTATTTTCATACTCCATTTGATCTTCGCAAACGTACATTGGACTTGCCTCACTACTTTATTGTTTAAAGACCATAATAAACTTTTTTACACGACTATAGATGGTTCAATACTGTGTTTTATAAATTGCTAAAGCATTTTAGGCAAAGCATTATGGCCAGATTGCTTGTGTGATGTGTTATTTAGTGACTGCATCTTACAATATCTTGGCTGACTGAATCTGCCCTAGAGTAAATTAGCTTGGGCTCATTTTACTTGATTCTCTGCAAATGCTTCTTTACATCTATCGATATTAAAATATGATAAAATAGTAAGCTTTTAAAACCAAACGAGTGTAAGGTAAATAGAATTTCTGATGCGACTGTAATGGTTTTTCATTCAATACTGTTTATTTTAATGGCCACAGAAGGGGAGAACATTGTGTCTGATGTTTTCAGGATGTTGGACAAGACCGTTTCCTCCTGAATGGTTTCAGGTGCCTGATAGTAGTTCAGATGGGTCTCCTTGTTCTCTTACCAGTGCGAATGGTTCTAGAAGACAACTGTTTCTGCTTGAAACATTGGGGTAAGGGAAAAGGCAGCCTCGGGTTTTAGAATTCTTATCATCTCGCCAAGAGTCAAATGTTTCCTTCTTAACTTGGGCAAACCACCTCAGCGCGAAGCCCTGACTTACTCTTAGGTGTTTGGAGAAGCAGCACTTGGACCTAGAGCCTGTTTTCTTGTGAACTGGCTTCAGATGTGGGTTTTTTGGGGGGTGTTATAGTTTATCCCACAAAGCTATTGGTCTTTTTGTGCTTTGGAGGTTTTGTTCTTGGTGATTTGCAACCCATCTGGCCTGAGTTGAGTGTGAATGTCAGAGCCTACCCTTAATCTGAGCTTCTTTTGTTGAACTAGTGTTTGTGAGTGCTGGTTGGGAGGCCTTACTGTGGGCCCTGGAGGAACCTGTATTTAGGAGGAAATGTTTGAGGTGTGGTAATAAAAACCTTTGAAGTCCTTTAGCATGAACAGTACATTTCAGGTTACAGTGCTGTAGATAGAATGAGAAAATCAGCCTTGCTGCTAGGATTAATGACTTTATCAAGGATGTGTGTTCAAGAGGTGAAGTTCTGCTGTTTTACTTTAGAACTGGAACTTCTGTTTAAAAGTACATAGCGTTGTCAGCAACATATCCCTTATCAGGAAGTAAGGTATCACTGTGTATAATGCAAATATTGGGATAAGTATGGAAACCATAAAGAAATGGCCTTTCAGTTGAGACCAGCTGCTCTGGAAGGAGGACGGTGCTGGGTAGTGAAGGTGTTTACCTGTACCATCTGTCTCTAGCTGAACCTGATAGCCTTTTACAGATCTCCTTCCCTTCGGCTGCTGTTCAAATTGCTTCTGTGCAGGCATTTACTATTGTTGTTGACATGTTCTACTTGGTGCTAGATGTTGTACAGGCATTGGGAAGGGAGAAAGAAGAAAGCTCTCCCTCTGATGTTGCAGTGAAGAAATAGGAAGAGCTGCTGATTAGTTTTTCACCCTATTCTTTTATTTGAAAGGATTTTTTTTATTGTGGAATAATATGAATCTTTTTTTCCTGCGTATTTCCTACTGCTAGTCCTAAAAACACCCACACGTGTGTGCACGTTTATGTTTGTACAAAGGGGATAAGGTCCTTGACTTCAAGGTTCATGAAGTAAAGAATTGGCACAAATATCCCCGTGTTATTCACTTAAGCTTATGGGTTGCTCACATTTATAGTCTGAATTACCTTGCTGATGGATTGAGATGAAAATGTTTTTTTTTTTAGCGAAGGCAGATATTGTAGTTCAGATTTATTGCAATATTAAAGCTTTAAAAAGAGCATATGCCCTGCGTGGTGCATTACATTAGCTAGCTACTCTGTATCACTGTAAAGCACTTCATAATCTAGAGTTTCTGAATTTTCCCATGATGTGAAGTCAAGATAAAATGCAGTAACGATGTGATATGCTGAACTTAATATGATTAGCATATTGTAACCTGTTTGAAGTAAGGGAATGTAGTAAGGGAATGTTTATTTGTAGCATTCACAATGATTTTGGGGTTTTCTTTAAGGTATCTAAATCTGAAGTAAGGCAACTCTAGAACCTAGGAAAACGGACATTGGATAACAGGAGAAAAGTTAAGCTAAAATTTAGTTTATGTAAAAAAAGATGCTCGGATGTTTCCCTTAGCTGAGGAAACCATTTTCTCTTCTGCATTAGTTCAGATGATTTGTCATGCAGTTTCTGCTGTGTGTGTGTGCATGAGAACCCAGCCAGAGCCCTTCAACCCAGGTAGAAATCCATTTGACTGTTCTCAATTTATCCTACTTGTGTCATTTTGGTCATGGTCAAAAATGGATGGAGGATTTCAGTACTGCTCTCTCAAGAGAAATGCAATGACATTTCTTTTCACTTGGCGTGTATTGAAAGTGTTCTGACAGTTGAAAATCTGAGCTTGGATTTTGGAGAAGTGGGCTCCAGTTTCCTTTTCTGCCTCTTACTCTGTCCATTTTCTTCATCAGTGAAGTAAGTGAAGTTATGTCAGTAACTGCGTGTGATTCTGTGAAAGAAGGCAGCGTAACTTGGATGCTTTAAAGAACTGGAGCAGCATCTGTGGTTGCCAACAGAAAAGGAAATAATGCCAACACTCAGAAATGATTTCTGTAGTATTTCTTTCCCCATGCTCACAATGATGTGATTTTCACCTTTAGAATGTTGGTTTATAATTGGGCTGTAACTCCAGAGGCCCGTTGCCTCTGAATGTCTATGAGGAAGAATGGATTATCTCCTTTGTGGCATTATACTAAAATGTAAGGTGTGTCAATATGGGGAAGTTAATGGCAGTATAGGAAGTTATTCTGGAATAAGTGTGGAATTTCGTTTCAAAATAAACCCCATTATTTGTTTGGGAGAAAGCGCTTTTGGTCTGGATTATCCACAGGGTAAAAACCACATGGGAAGGAAAACTCTGCTTTAAGAAAGCCTAAAGTATTTGTTTTTAGATTTCACTTTCCATTCTTATTATCTTGGTTTTGAATGTACATTATTGGAACATACAGCTAAGGAAATCCCAGCTGGACTGGAAAGCCCTTTCCAGTCAGTAGGTTTCACTGAGAGATGATGTGAAAACCTGTTGGCAGCTGGTTCACGGGGGAAGGCCTGAGTTTGGTTTAGTTTTGTTTCTCTTTTTTTTACAGGGCAGTTACCTAGAAGGTCTGCGAAGGGATGCAAAATTAAATTGCAATAACAGATCTTCAGTTTTACACAAATTCTCTCGATTTACCCTAATTTCAGCTTCATTTGGATGCTTGCCTGGGATCTTAAAGCCATTTAAAAATGCATGTAATTATGCTGCTACAGTTCCTCATGTGGCTGCCATTAGATCTTTGTAGAAGTTTCTCCATGCTGATAGAAGCATTAATCTGTAAGGAACGGAATAAATCCTAACGTGTGGCACCCTTATAGTGATGTATTGGGCGTTCAAACGCCATTAACTGTAATAAACTTCTCAATGTGAGGGATGTCCTACCTAAAGAAACAACGAGCCATCCTTCCTTGTTACTCTTGTAACAGCAACCTCAGCCTGGTGCTAGCGGTGCTGAGTGTCTTGCAGCTCATATGCCCATGGAAGGAGGGAATCCCCCTGCACATTCCCCTGCTCCATCCCTGCATCTGGGGAGGGCTGGGTCTAATGCCTTCCTTTCGCTGACCCTGGGCTCTGACTTACCTGTAGTTCTCCTTGGCCATGCTCATGCAAAGCTCCATAAAACGATGAGCAAGATTTTTTATACACATGCCACAGTGCTTTTCATGGCAACCACTATGTAACTGTATGCTAATTGTTGTCCTCTGCTGGGAAGCCGGTGTGGCTTTTGCCACCAAAGCTATTTTAGTGCAGCTTCTGTGTTTTTTTGACAGTCTAAATGAAGATTTCATCTTCGCTGCAATCTGTTTTCCTGCCTGTTTTAGAGCAGACAGCGTGGTGTGTTTGCATTTCATAATTTTTGTAGTTTAAAGCCTGAGTCAGGGAAGGCCAAGTTTTCTGCATGCATCATGCTATTGAATATGTGAGTGTGTATGGCAGGGGACTCTAACTCCCATCTCACATCTCCACTGTCTCTTGGACAGCAGTAAGAGTGTTGGTGCTGGCTGGATGCTAAGAACAACAACTATTTGTACCTAGGTACAATTTGGGCTGAGCTGTAGCAATAGGCAGTTGCTGGCTGTGGTTAGGCCATGTGAAGTAGATTTAGCATCTCCATCTGTTTCCCAACAGACAAGAGAGGCTATTGTGAAAAGCCTCCTTTGGTGATCCCAGCAAAGGGCATGGGTTAGCAATGAGACAAATCCTGCCCTCTAAAACATAGTAGGCTACTGTAACCTCCCTTATGCTGCATCTAGGGATGCTTCAGGCCAGTCTGACCAGGGTGAATTCTCTAAATACGTTTTGCTTTGCTGTCTGTCACTGTCCAGTTTTAGTCCAGTATAGGAAAATCCTAACTGTAGTGCCCACAAGTCTTGAAAAGGACTACGTATGCATGGGAAAAGCAAATTATGCATGAAATGTACAACATTGCTCTGTTTGAACAATGCAACCTGTAGGTGGCTAAAGGGCTAACTAAATTGCAGGCATAATGAAAGCTCTGTGGTATTTAGTATGTGTTCTGTCAGCATTAAGCAGTCACCTTGTAAATATATGTTAATTTTGAAGGTGTAACTGACCCTTTTAATATTAATTGAAATGTCTTGTGTTTAGAGGTTGGCGCTATCCTGGAAGAGACTGAAGCCTGTGACTGGTGGAGTCTGGGTGCGATTCTGTTTGAGCTCCTCACTGGGAAGGTAGGACTGGGTACCACTGACTCAATAAAACTGACCTCTTGGCCAGGAGTTTCTTTCACGTGATGTGCCCAGTTGTGGTTTTCTTGCTTGTCTTTCTCAGTTGTGCTTTGCCGACCAGAGTAGCCTCCATTTGTTTGGTCTGCATGGGACCAGAGCAATGAAACATGCTCAAGCTTCAGCAGAACAACTTGATAAAGCTGTGTCAAACTTGGGACTGAACCAATAACCAGTAACCATGCTGCCCTCTTAACTGCAGTGAAATCTGAGCTCCCGAATGTTCTGTCTGTACATTTATAAAAGTTTACCCTCATTTTGGTATTATTTCCTGGGACAACGTATAAGCCATACGTTGCTGTTACGCATCAGTTCAGTATTTTGAGACAGAGAGTGCTCAGCCCAATCAAATGGGCAATTAGTTGACAGTTCTGCATGAAGAAAGCAAAGTCCACCAATTCTCAGACTCTTCAAGTTTGAGCAATGGAGCACAAGCACTAAGACGTAAATGTTCTAAAGCTCTATCTCCAGGGGCCTCAGTGCCTTCAGACTTTCCTCCCAGAATCAGTTCTTTGTACTAGAAAGCACTGAGAGTTTAACTGTGCGTGTTGATTTGCATGTACATTAGCAGATAATCCAACACTGTAATTGATTAATTAATAAATTGATCTGCCTACTTTGGATTTTTCTTTTCTTTCTTTCTTTCTGCAGACCCTGATTGAGTGCCATCCGTCAGGAATAAACACTCACACTTCTTTGAGTATACCAGACCATGTATCAAAGGAGGCCAGATCACTAATTCAGCAGGTAATTGAGGGGAAAACTCATTCTCTGTAGGTACACGTATAGACAGGACAAATAATTCTCTACCTAAGCTGTTCTGGTGAAGTAAATGTAGAAGAGAAAGTTGCTGACAGGAAAGTTGATGAGTCTTTCATCAGCACTGATGAATTTGCTCTCTTATTGCATCTGGAGGCTTTGAGTTCCACTGCCAGGAGTCTCTGTAGAAAACCAGAGTGCTTTGCTATTCCTTCATAGAACAAGCTTGGTCAAAGCAGAGCGCCTTGGAAACACCCGCTGGTGATGCATGGACATTTTGGGAATCCTGCCCTAAATGAGCATGGAAACATTTGTAATAGGTTGAATTAAACTGAAAAATGTTAATGCCAAGTACTGTGGAACCAGTAACACATTGTTAGTAGTTAGGACCTTGCTGTGGTAGAAAATCTGTAGCTGTCTGCCAGGGAACCTTCTGTATGCCATTTGTTAAGGAAAGTACTTCAGACTGTGAATACAGTGACTTTTGTAAGAAGAAAATAACTGATAGGTTAGACAAAAGGCAAAATAGCAGACTTTAAAATACAGACAGCCTTCCAGACTGATATGTCATTTTCAAACTTAATAGGAATAGTATTGAATGCTGGTTTTAGTTTACTCTTAACTTTAGGTGGTTGTGACAGAAAGAATAAACTTGCAGTACAGGGTTTTGAATGTCAGGTAATGCCACCTTCCTTCTAGTGAATTTTGACATAACTGAAGAAGTGGAGCCTGGGTCTGACCCGTTCCACTTGTGCAGAACAAGTGATAAGTGTGAACTGTGTTGTTCGTCTTTGAAGAGTATCTTCCAAGTGGATGCATAATTAATGACATGACTTAGATGCAGATTTGAACAGAGCAGAGTGGAGAAAATAGTTTTTGAAGGAAAAGGAGGAGAGGAATGTTGAAAATCCAGTGAGCTGAAAGACCCAATAAGTGATTTCTGTGCTGTTACTGTGAAACAATGAATGGAAATGGAGCTAGATGTTTGGACCTCCTGTTTTGACTAGGTGACATGAAGTGGCTGAAGGTGAAAGCATGTGTCTCTGTGTTTCTGGCAAAGATAGAATGTAAAGTGACTGAAGAAAAACCATATTTTTGTACAATCTGCATCTGTATTGTTAGATGGTAGTGAATTGCTACCTTCACCCACAGGTGCTGCAGGACTCAAATGTCTGAGGAAAAGCAAACCCACACTTGGAGGGAATTCCCTCCATTAAGACTAGATGGGAAGACAAATGAAGTCATCAAGTCTTCTTCTCCCTTCCAGTGTAGGATTGTTCTTCCCTGCAGACTAACCTATTGTATATTTTCCCATATGCCAAAGGATAGCTCTTTTGCCATTTGGGCTTTAGGTGGCAAATATATCTCTGCCACTTGCAGATGTATTTACAAGGCCATGCCTGTTCAGAGGGCAGTCACCCCATTGCCTGTGAGGTTAAGCCTTCTAGTGTAGGGTGGTGACTTATCTGGTGGAGGTTCAGCTATATGAAGTAGTAAATCACGTTTTTGTTGTGTGACTATCCAAGGAAGCTACCATTCATTGTTGAGGAAGCCTTGTCAGGAAAAGGAAGAAGGCTCTCTTGGCATGGATAGCAATTTGTCATTGTGACTTTCCTTCCCCCCACTGGCAAGGGTAAACAGGTCAAAGCATCACAGAATAACTCTCCGGGATCAGTGTTCAGCTCTACAGAAAGCTGCCAGGCGTTGTCTCCTGCTGTTGCTTCCAGTGCAGGTGACTTCATTGCAAACACCCCCTTCGTTTAGCCAGCTTCCAAGAAAACAGCTTTCTCTTTATTTCTGGTGACAGAGGAAGCTGTCATTGTTATGTTGCTTTGGCATTTTGCACCCAGGTTTTTTTCGGGCACCTCCAGGCTTTGTCACCATCAAAATACACAACGTGACTTTCCAGTAGATACTGCAGTTGGTGTAGCATCTGCTTTCTGAGCTTCAAGTCCTTCTGGAAGTACAGACTCCAGAAGTTAAGTGCCCATGCTTTCCCTCTGCTGGTGCTGGTTGCCTTTCAGCAGAAGGCTGAGACACACTGACTGCATCTCTTTCTGGTGGCTTGGGGAAGATATCACAGCAGCGCTATTCACTGTCACTGAGCTGCCTTTACTCTGTGACATTATGACTGCAAATAGCAGAGCCATCTTAGAATGTGTAAATTCCTATGTTTATGGATGTGGATTCACTTAGATGTTGAGTGCATTAAGATATGAATACACATTGTTCCAAGTGACAACTGGGAGAAGTTATCCTATTAGCTGTTTGCAGAAAAAGCAAGAAAGAAATTGTGCCTTTGTACTGCCTGTAATTGAATATAGTATAAGCAGTTCTAAACCAGCAAAATAGTTGTGTGTGTCTTTATTAGTCTCTTTGGAGTAGTACCTTTGCATTCCCTTTTATTTGGAGTGGTATCTTTAAACAGATGTAAATATTATGATTTCCTTTTCACATTAATTCAGCATGTGATGTACAACTAAAAAGCAAACGAGGTGCTGGATTTTAGGAAATTTCCATGAAGCCGTGACACTGTTTTGTTTCCCTCACTGACGTTTTGAGTCTTCACTTTTAGTCCATTAATACGACTCTAAAACTTTTTATTTTCCTTTTAGGAAACAGAGAACTGACACTTTAGCATCAACTCACAGTGTATGAAATGGAAAGTTACAGACCCCTGTCCCTGATGCCGCCATAGTGCGGTGATGGGAGCAAAGGTTAACACGAAGCAAACGCAGTGTCCAGAGCTCTCCTCATGCAGCTGTGCCTGCCGCTCTCTTTTGTTGAAAAACGAGGTTAAAATGAAGTCCCAGTGTGCAGTGCTTCAGGGAATTGCATGCTGTGATCAGTAGTCTCTGAAGACTGTAACACTGAGACTCAAGGAGAGGAGAGTCTTCTTCCATTGACTAGATTTTAGCAATTTCAAGCATGCTTTCACACTCCTGAGAGTAATTCATAGAACAGGCAAACAGTAGGATGTCCTTTACCTTAGACCTTTCTGGAACTTTTAAGCAGTTGTTTTTGTTCTCACTCACTGAATCATATATATATTTTTCTTTTCATATCAAGCTTTTGCAGTTTAATCCTGCGGAGCGTCTTGGTGCTGGCGTTGCTGGTGTTGAAGACATCAAATCTCATCCCTTTTTCGCCCTTATAGAATGGGCAGATCTGCTGAGATGAGAGGTGTGTGCCCTCTGAACAAACTCAGGTCAAGTGGACAAGTTTGTCTGGCACAGAAGCCCCCTGACTTGCTTCCTCTGGATGTCCCAAACCATTTGAAAGTGGTGACTAAAGGACACTGGAGCTTGTAACAGAAGTCACAGGTTGTACAGGGTGCTAGCTTGTTCTTATGGCAACTGATTGCTACACATGTGTATATCTTTTCACCAAAGGGTGCTTTGTGATGTTTAGCACTGCCAGCTGGTTGGCCAAGCAGAAGCAGGAGTGTGCTCCTGGTACTTTGTCTAATGGTGGAAGTGTCTGTAGACTGCCAGTTCAAAATATCTTTTATGGTGGCAGTCAAGCATTTCCCTGTGCTAAGTGCAGCTCTGGGAGGGGGGAGCAGAGGAAGGAAGGAGCAAATAATTTATTAACGGCATATGCTGAATAAAATACTAAAATGCTTTATGCAAAAGTTGACACGTTAAAAATAATATATCCATTAAAAATTAAGAAAGCTGTTGCATAAGACTGTGGAATGTGTCCTGAAAATGGCATATCATTTCCCACTGTGGAAGGAGCATATAAAAGGCAAATAATGCTGTCAAATGCTGTACTTTGTTGGCTGGCAATGTCTGTTTATAACTTTTGACTTTGTTGTATTTGATGAGCTACATGTTGAAGTCACTACAGAAAGGGAAGTCATCTTTTCCTCAGCCAGGTAAACACTGCTTTAGTGCTCTAATAAGGAGCAAGAACACATAACGCTAAATAAATGTATAGATTAAAAAAGGAAAAACTCTTCTCTCATCACCGCAGCCACCACTTTATCACTTAATGAACTTTACTTCCTCTAAGTGTCCTATTTTTAGCTGCTACTTCAGGAAAGAAAACCCTTTCTGCTTGTACTCTTCTGCTTGAGGAAGCTTCCGAACTTTCCTGCTTGGTTGTTAATAGTCTTAATAATAAATCAAAGAAAGCCTTCACCCACTCCACTGCTTGGACAGGAAGAAGCCTGGGATTTGCTCATGCCAGATGACTAAGTGACATCTCTGAGCAAACCCTAGTGGGTAAGACTTGGGCATGAGCCAATTAGCTGACCTGTTTGTTTGTTAGGAAGGTCTGGAGAATGGGAGAAGACTGTAAGGAACGTAGAATACTGTGCTGTGTGCTGCTATTGCTGCTGCAATGCTTGTACTGATTATGTGGGGTTTTTCCCCTAATGTTTCCTTTGCTCTCACTCTCTTTTTTATTCCCCCTTTCTCTTCTTCTCCCCAGCTTTATCCGGAGAACAAAGGGCAAATTCCTTTGGGAAAATGAGGTGACAGCAATGCTTATTGAATTTACAACTCCAAAAAAGAGGAAAGAAAGTAGCCCTCCATTTGTCAGTTAGCAAGGTATTTTATGGGCACTCCCAAAAGTGCATCTGCACAGTCTCCATCTGTTAGACACCGGGTCTGTGTATTCAAATAAAGTGGAAAAGGAAAATGCTTCACTTAAACAAAGGAAATCTGGAAAGTCTTTTTTTTTTTTTTTTCCTCTTTAAATTATTCCACTCCCTTCTTTTTTTTTTCCCCTTTTCTTCCCTTTCTTGTGATCACCAGGCCGGCGCAGGGGCTGTGACAACACTGCAGGTTGTAACCAGGTCACTGGTATCACTGCCTACGGAGTGCTGTCCAAGATTACATCACTCCGAAAGTGTGTTTCAACCTACCACCCTCTGGCTTCATAACAGGAACTCCCTCAGGTGAGCCACAGGAACAACTTCCTGCACCGAGCGGGTCGGAAATCTCTAATGCGGAGACCAATGTGATCCAGAGCTTCCTTCCAGCACTGCCCTGGCTGTCCCTTTGGAGAGGGCTCGTTGCTCAAGGGAAGCCTCCTGACTCCATCCCTCGGGCTCTCTAGCCCGGCTGTTATAATGTCATTGCCTGTGTTGATCTGTCCCATTGCATTTGCCTGGTGATGACTGCACAACCAATAGTTTCCATGTTGCTTTCAAACGCCTTTCTCGTTCAGGTTGTGCCCGTGTGCTGGTTGCAAGTAAAGGCAGCACAAGCTGGTTTTGTGAGCAGCAGAAGGAGCACTCTCTTCTAGCAGAAAGCAGGGGACCTGTCACATTTGGTTTAGCTAATGGCATAACTGTTTCTTTCTCGAGTATGTTAGTAGTGAGGAATCGTGATGATGGAGTCTAGGAGGAATAGGGCACTTGGCAAGGTGGTTTGCCAGAAATGAGCCTTTACAGGTTTCTGTAACCTCACAACTGACTCGGATGATGGTTTTACTTAAGGAATCATAGTCTGGAGTTAATTGCACAAAAAAACCCCAACCTACTTCTGTCTTCATTATTTTCCTTAAACCTGTATTATATTGTATTGGTGTTTACATGTATTCCTTTAATAAACAAAACCTTTCAAGCCTAATTCAGACCTTGTTTTTGAGCTTTAGTTCTTGAAGACAATCTTTCCTACCTAATAACTCTTTTTATCTGTGGCTTTTAGGACTTGAAATGTTCTGTGTATCTTCTTTTCAGTGCCTCTCACAAAGCCCTGTGGCACACATCTCCCGGTTAAAGTAGTGCAAAGTCCAACTTCCTTCTGTTACACCTAATGGCTGACAGCAAAACAAATCAGGGCTGCTTTTGTCCACAGAAATTAGCGAGCGCCTATGTAAACCACAGGAAAATAAACCTATAGATTTTCCTGTTCTCCTGTGGGTGTTCAGGTAAGGCAGGTAACACCCTTAGGACAAATAATTCATGGTAATTCCTTTAACTATGTTTGTGTCCTGTTAAGAAACACTGCGAGACAAGTGTCTGAAGGATTGCACTGGGTACGATTGGGCCAGGAGTGAGGTTAACCCCAACCTATGGAAGCAGTTGAATCTTATGAAATTCAAGGGGTATAACTTTGCTTTCAGTGGCCGTATTCACAGCTTCTGTGCTTGTAGCACAGTTCCTCTGTCCCCTGTGAAAATCACCTCTCAGGAAGCAGTCACTGTCCCACTGACTCTCTGCACACCTTTGGGATGCTGAGTCGACAGGGTTACCTGCACTGCAGCATCCATCCTGCTCCTCTCCCCGGCGCTAAACCTGTTCCTTGGTGCATCCCTGCAGTGAAGGGCACTGGGATGAAGACGGCTGAGGAGGTCAGCCTCCTCTAAATGAAGCACTCAGCAGAACAAGGTACGGGGAAATGCGAAGCAAACCACTCCGGGTTTGTTGGAGGGGTTTTAGGGAGTGTGGTGTCATTTGTTTTCTCAAGGGCACGGAGTGGGAAGATGGAGACACAGAAACTTCCTCTCGGGTGAGATTTATGGGAGGGATTTTAGCAGTAAAATGAAAATGTGGATTTGTTGATTTCTTAGGGTTTGCACTGAGCTGGGCTCTGTGGTCCCCAGACGCTGCCCAGCATTGCACCCTGCACGAGAGGACATTTACCCTGGTCCTCAGCATGTGCATCAAACCAGTGAGGACTGGTCCATGGCTGGGCACCCCTGGAGTCCTCTCGTCTGCAGTGGCTGAGTAGCACCTCTCAGCTGGCCCTTGGCTCTGTCTTCTGAGCCACTCAGCTTTCAAATCAGAGCCCCACAGTTTCGCAGGGTCTGAGGTGTTGTGTGGTCAGGGTTTCTCTGTCTGCATCCCATTCTCTCGCCTCAGCAGCTCAGGACTGCCTGTCCTCATTGCACAGCCTCAAGGTGCAGTCGGAGATGCTGCAGTGACCAGTGTTTCTGCCTTCCCTCTGCCCAGTGGGCTCTTCCACAGCATGGTTGGCTGGGCCTCCTGCAGGCTCTCACTGCAGTGCTGTGTGGCATCGTGTGTGTTATCAGTTGTTGCTTTGCATTTGCCCACCAACAAAAGGGGCGCAGTGAGGACTACCCTGAGTGCCTCATAGGATCCCACCGGGTCCAGGGCTGGACCTTGTGATGGTGTTGCACTGTGGCACTGTCCTTGTCAGGGGTGCAAGGCTGGGGGTGCAGCTTCTGTGTACGTGAATGTGTCTGAGGGTGACAGGGGGGACTTGGCCAACCAGCAGTGGGGCTATAGAGTGTGCGTGACAGGGTGCCTTGTACGTGTCGGCTGCAGGGAAGGGGTGGCACAGCCAGCTCCCAAAGGGGGAATGGGACTTGCTTAAAGGGTGCTGAGCAGACTGGCAGTACACAACTGTGTCCTGTGCTGTGGGGACAGTTCAGGCTGATGGCTGCTTGAGCCATCTGCGGGAGCAGAGCTGAGGAGCTTGGGCCCAACGTGCAGTATCTTAAAGAAAATCCTCACTTTTGGGGTGGCAAAGCCAAAAATCTCAACTTTTGGGTCCCACTCAAAAGTGATGCTGCATGGGGAGGTCTCCTGCGCCCCTGCTGCTGGGCAGAGGGGGATAATGGGGGTGCTGCAGAGGATGCTCTGGACACTGTGCAGAGGGTGACAGCTTAGAAGAGCTGCCCCAACAGGACCTCAGTGCCTCTTGGCAGAGCAGAGGCTCTCCTTCTCCAAAGGCAGTTCTGTCTGCAGCTCCTTGGCGCGTCAGGAGGGATTAGAGCTGTTGCTGGAGGGCTGCTGTGGCACCATAACGGGCAGGAGGTCTGGGGAAGTGTGCAGTGCTGGGCAGTGAGGAATTTGTGTCTCCTTCGGAAGGCTGCAGGCAGTCCCCTTGATGCTTTGCTGCTGAGATGCTGAGGTTGGCATCTTTGGGGTGATTCCTTCTAGGGGCAATAAGCTTGACAATCCAATTGGCAAGTGATGGAGCTGGATAATGATGGGCTAGCCAGGGGAAGAGCAGATGCGACGGGGGTCAGCGGTCCTCCTTAGCCAAGCCTTGCTAACCTCCTTTTGCTTTGCCTTGGAGAAATCCAGTTTGCCTTGGTACCACCTCAGCTCTGTCACTTTTCTCTCATCCCCTTCTATGAGCTGCGCCATTTATCCCCATGGTGTTTTCTAGGTTTGCCCAGCTATCTCCATGTTTTGTGTTACATCCTTCACAGGTTTTCTTGCCCTTTCTATGCCCTTGGTTCTGAAGTGTTGCCCCAAAATGCCAGGGCCTGGGACTGCATTAGTAGATGCAGCTGTTATCCCCACGTACCATTGAAAACCAGGATTGCTCCCACAGAATGGAAGCGCTGGGGTTGTAAAAGTGTTGGGAAATTGCTCACCCTGGCAGTGTGTGAGTAATGGGATTTTTATGGTGCCTTGTGCAGTGGTGGCATAACGAGGAGGGAGCTTCCATGAGAGGGACTGGTTCTGCACCATGATTTAGAGCGCTGCTTGTGGTCCTGCTTGTGCGCTGTGGTTTGATGTCTGCAAGCTCATAATCTTCCTTTATGAACCAGGCATGAAGAACAGGTACTTAGCGATGTGGACCATGCACCGAGCTGCAGATATCCTTGTCTAGATTGCAGTACTTCTTTTTCCACATGCTTCCTCACCATTCTGCTTCCTTGGGCTCCTTCCTTTCCAGCCTCACCTGCTCTAACCTCGGAGAAGCTCCCTGTTTCCATTCCCTGGTCTCCCATGGTGTCTTGTTTGGACCAGTAAAGCTGAGACTCAGAAAGGTGAAGCAAGAGGTGAGTTCTTATGGGAAGGACCTTGTCTGTTCTGGCTCTTTGCAGGAGCAACGTGGTGCTGCAGAGTCATAGAATCCCAGAATGGTTTGCGTTGGGAAGGATCTCACTCTCATCCAATTCCAACCCCCTGCCATGGGCAGGGACACCTCACACTAGATGATGTCGCCCAAGGCTCTGTCCTGAGCTTTCTAGGGTAAAGCAGCTGCATAGTGTGAACTCAGCACCATTAACGTCACTGTGAGCTTTCCATTGTCTTTGCTGGGGTCAGGAGCTTACCCTTCAGTTACAGAGAGAAGCCAATTTCAGGAAAGCAAGTACAGAAAGCGTATTTGCTTCCCAGGGAAGCGAGGTTGGGTTTTCTCATAGGTTTTTGTGGTTGGGTGCAGTTATGTGGCCATCCAGGTACTGGCTGGGCTGAGGTCTGCAGCTCTTCTCCCCCAGCCTTTGCTGTGCTGGAACCTCTCAGTAAAACAGGGAGGGCATTGAGTTAAGTGGCAGAGATGGGAAGAGCTAGCTGGTGCCTGCCCTATGTTTTAAGGCAGAGGAGCCTGACGAGCAGCACAGCACATGCTCCATTGGGGTGACTGGAAGCGCAGAGGGCTGAAAAAGGCAGGCATCTGGTTTCCTCATTATTCCTTTTCATAAATAATCCCTTGTCCTTCACCCTGGACTCTGACAGCATTTAGCACATGCCGGGTGTGTTGGTTTTTTTCCCCCCTCTCTCTGCTCCAAAACTTATTCATTTGGAGAGCGGCTCAACAATAGGGTTTTGTCTAAATCTTTACCAGCGCAATTGTCAGCAGAGATTTCCGCCCCCCCTCTCCCATCTCTCCTCCTTTTGTCTCCTTCAGTAGCTGGGGTCAGGATCCGCCGCCAAACGGAGACCGCAGTTGCTTTTCCAGGCCCCAGATGCCAATATGTGGCAGCATCTGGCTGGTTGGCAGGCGCCGGGGCAGCGGCACTGCCTGCGCTCGGTGGGCGCCTGCTTCTGTGAGGATATGGTCCCAACCCAAGGAAAAGCTTCGTAATTACATCTACTAAAGGGGCTGAATTATCGGCTGCCCTCGGAAGCAGCTCCAGCTCCCAGCCCTGGGTTTTTATTGTCCTCTTCAGCAGCACCTTGTGTAACCTCACCTCCTTGTGCTGCGAGCGTTTTGGGCGCCTTAAGGCATGGAGCTCCTTGAAAGAGAAATACAAATCACTAAAAATGTAGAGATAAACCCCTCTCCTTAGAGGCCATGTGTTTGGCATGGGAAACACATGATAACAGCTTGCTTTAGAAAGGTGACATTTCCACTGAAGGCTGAATAATAAAAAATGCATTAGACTTTTGTAATGAAGACAGCTTCTGGGACCGGGGAATCTACTGCTTTCCTTGAAATATATGCATGGGAGCTCTCCCTGGCCCTAATGGGTGTCACATGTGGCTCTGGCTACATTAATGTTGCAAGCTCTATTAAAAGGGATTGTCGGTAGTCCTTCACGTGCTGTGAATCAAAGCTGTCTTTCCCTAACTTTGCTTTAGCTCAGGCTTGCGTGCGTGTAGACTGCCTTGGCCCGGGTTGAGTCACTTTTAGTATGAAAGTGGATAGAAAAGGTTCAGATACGTGTGTTTGGGTGTTATTTATTCCCCTCCCTTTCAATTCACATCTTGCTGGTGAAGGACTCTGGAGGGATGGGGAAGGAGGAGACAGCCAGGCAGCTTAAAGAGGCCTCTGAGGGTCATGTTGAGTCTGTGCTATTATGTTCCAGCGAGGAGAATGGCTTTATTGACAGGCAGCTGCTTGACTCCTGCAGCCGTACAGTGTTTGCTGCAGAGCCACATAAATACTCAGCCCGTGTTGACAAATTCCTCGTCGGCACGCGGTTGTTAAACCTGCTTGTTTAATCATTCGTGTGCTCTTACCTCCGCGGCTCTGGAGAGAAACGGGCTGCTGCTTTACACAGCGGTGCATGAGAAACCTGCAGATGCTCTGAGCTGTTTCAGGTGAGGTTTTCTGGATGCCTTTTTTTCCATCCAGACCCTTTTAGCCATGTCGTGCTCTATTGGTTTATTATGATCAATTCGATTTTTCTATTAAAAAGGGTTTGAATTTTGGGTTTTAAATGACCTGCCTTGCTTTACAACACAGGTAGCTGATCCCTTGGCAGAACTTAACTCCTGCCTGTGACATTCCAGCAGTACCAGCACCATCCCCTTAGGAGACCCACACCTCAGTTTGCAGCACGTGCACGGAGGCACGTGAGGATGTGTGTGTTTTGGTTTGGCTTTTCTGGCCCAGGAGGACGGAACACGTGCTACCGGTCACCTCCTGTCCACAGCTCATGGGGTGGCTTTTTGACCTCTCTTGTGTTTCACAGTATCCACCTTCATACCAACGCACTGTCTTGTCACGTTGTTGGCCTCGTCTCTGGAAATATAGTACCTAAAATTAAAGGTTTGTTTCCGTTTTGGAAATTCTGAATTGACCTTTGTCACTTCAATAGGGAGAGAGTGGGGTAAGACAGGGCTCCTGCCACACAGTCAATGGGGAAAATAACAAAGACACTTCTGAGGCCTTCTTCAGACCCTCTTTAAGGGCAGTGTCCTTTCTGAGTAACCGAAAGGTAGCTTATGTAGGGTTACCCAAAAGAGAAGGCCCCACTGAGATGGGAACCTGTTGTTAAGTCAGACAAACCCTCAAAACTGAAGTGTCAAATGGGTATTTAGAGAGATGGGTCACTGGCTGTAACTACTGAGGGAGAAGAACCTGATGGTGCTGCTGGCTTTTGAGACTTGTTATTAGGTTCCTGCTTATTCTATAACTTGTTATATTCCTGCTTACTGCAGGCAAAAGCAACGTTATCTGACTTTTAAGTACCCTTGTCAGGACAAGACGCTACGTTATAATGAAGATATACACTTGTGGGATGCACCCTGGGGAAAAACCCTGTGTATCCTATGGCAGGACACTCAGCCTGGTCATTCATCTCTGATGAGGTTGCAGAGATCAGCATGCAGAAGAAATCAGGTCTCCATTGATTTCAGAGCATACAGGTACTTTTTGGCCCTGATTTAACTCCAAAAAAACCCCGAATGTGAGTATGCAGTCATATGAGTATGGCCAGGCAGCCTCACTTGAAGCCTCAGGAGCTTGGAAAAATCCTACATTACTTCCAAAGGAATTACCTCTTCCTTTCTCTCTTTGTATGCTCCTTGTGGTTTTCCAGTTATTAACCAAGTAATCCATTCAATGTTGCTTTTATTATCCATGTGATGCCAATTTCGACTCAGTTATTTCTTAGCCTTTTTCCAAGTGGACTTTGTTCTGACTTACCTCCCAGCCACGAGTGTTGTCTTTCCTTTCATTCAGGCATTTTAAAAGCATGTTTCCTTCTTTTAGTGCATCCCCATAGCTGTGTGTTGAGGCCCAAGAGCTGCACAGCTTTGTGTGGCTATGAAATAGGAAAACGTTTCCAGATGAATGAGAACTATTAAAACACCCTGAACACAATCAGGAGTTTTGGTTGAAATACAAACTGGTTTGGCTCAGGGCATAAGCCAACCTTCAGCTAGAGGTCTTTTCAAACAAAAGCTTTCCTTCTGTCTCACGTGTGTAATCATTATAAGAGGAAAAGCAGCCTGTCTTTACATCAGATTCATTTAACTAGCCACTTAAATGATATTTAAGTATGTGATAGCCACAAAGAATAACAGACAAGGGTTGTAGGCTAACTTATTTTGGTGCAAACCCCAAAGTATCAATGATTCCTGCCACTTGGTGTGGTCCCCATCCCAAATAAGCACCTGCTGCAGAAGGACACCAAGCCTAAAAGCTGGTGGAAGACAGAAAGGATCCTGTTCTGTTTTCAGAGAGATGCTGCACTTTTGTCTCTGTGTTGTGGTCTTGTACAACCCACGTGCAAGCCTCAAGGAAGGAACATCTCAACCTCATGTCAGAGGGCCTGAAAAAATGGGCCTGAAGCCACAGAGTTTGGTACTATTGATAATGCTGGGCACTTCAGTCTCACCTAAAGGAGCTTGATAGTTTACCAGGTGCTTCCCAGCCTAGTGTCACACTCACCCTTAATAAGAAAGATGTAAATGATTTATATTCCCTGCAATTCTATACCTTGTTTGACTTGATTCTGGATGATGAGAAACCCAACTATGCTGGTGTCCAGGTGTCTCTATGGTAGCAGTCCCAGAGGATGATGTACATCAGGTCTACCCTGAGCTGTGGGTGACCGCAAGGCAAAAACACCAGGTCTGCCATCATGTACACATCTCCTTATCCCGAAGTGTGAGAGGTTTTCCAGCACAGGACATGACAGGGCTCTTCTGCAGCCATCAGGGAGCGAGCGTTTTCCTTGGATGCACAGCTCATTTGTTCCCAAGCAAGCTGTATTCCCACTGTGTGTCTGTACACACAGCACTTATTTATTACAGCCCTTCATCAGAGCTGGGTCAGACCATCTGAGGAAAACATAAATGTGTTACAATGGATATTTTAGTAATTAAAATCGCATCTCCTTCTCTGAAGTCTTGATTAAACGGCATTAAATGTCACAATGCTGTGAGAAATAGCCATTAACAACAAAAATCAAACCAGGTATGAACAGCTGAAGGAATTCTGCCCGGAGCGCTCAGGTTTCAGTGCAAACACAAAGGGTCAACTTGTGACACTTGGCTCTTGCATTCTGCTCGTAAGCATCCCGGGGTATTTGCTTTGCTCTCTCTGTCTTTTTCCTCCTCTTTTGCCCTGTCCATATATCAGTGTCGGGGAGTTCAGACATCACAAGGGCCGGTGGGGTTTTTGTTATTATTGTAGTGCCTAATGTGGAATTTTGCATGAGCAACACTCCTTCCTGTCGGCACTTGGAAACTCTTTTGTGTTACGTCCGTCCTTTCTCTGAAGTAATTGCTCAACTATGTCTAGCAATAAAATATTCCTTTCTAGCCCCATCAGATATTCTAGAAAGATTAGGGCATGATCTGAAGGCCCTGTCCAGCTAAATTCCATGGGCTTTAATGTTCTCATTTCCTTTCATTGCAGATATCACCTGAGGACACAGCAGAGGAAAGAGGCACCCAGGTACTCCTTGATAGTCACAAGCTTTTTACTCTATGGAGAGGCTGGTTTGAGTGAAACAACTCACATGAGCAGCCTGCTAAGGGACAGGGACTGTATGAACAGGAGTCTGTGCATGTCTACATCCTTCTTTTCTATGGTGTTTAACTTTCAAAACACTCTGCTGAAGAGTAATCAGAAACTTGTTAGGGGTCTGGGAGTGGGGCCTGCCTCAGCTGCTGGCTGGAGAGGTGGTGAGATGCACTTTGTGGGAGGGAAGGTTTTCCTAAGGTATTTAAACACGGACTTGGCTAACAGTGGAAGAATTCTCTTCCTCTGGTCCCCACTCAGGGACTTCAGTGGCTGAAGTAGAGCTGAATGGGACTTCAAAGGAAGAGCAGTGATGACCATGCCTCTTTCTGTGTTGCACCCTCTGGAAGTACACATGCAAACTGAACTGATTTTCAGTGTTTGCTTCTATTGCTTGTTTTCCTTGTTCCTGAATGATGAGAAACCCAATTCCCTGCTTTAGGAAGCAGGGAATGAGTCAGCACTTGCTTGTGCTACAAACCAACTTCTCTGGCTTTAACAAGGGATCCAGCTCCTCTATGAGATGAAGCACCAGGGATGAAATTGCTCATTCCTTGCCCTTTCTTCAACTAGAAAGAAGCCATTTGAGGAGGCTTCCCTCCATGTGGCAATGTCTGTGCTGTCAGGAAGGAGCTGCTGTCCCTCACTGCCTTGCTCCACACTGCCGTCTCCTGTGGCTTCGGCTCTGAAGGAAAAGTTTACTTCAGTTTGAGGGTATTTTTGTGCACTATCCTTTTATTTTGTTTTGTTTTTGTTTGACAGCCATGACAGCCTCTCCTCATTATTATGGAAAATATAGGGTTGGTGGTAATTACTATCTGAGTCTGAATGGGAGCAGAAGTGGGCATAGACGGCACTGGCCTTTCTTTGACAAGGTATAACTTTCTTCTGAATTTCTGTGTTTAATTAATGCTTATTTAAAAACCACTTTAATTGGCAGTAAACACCTCAACTTTTTGTACTCATTAAAATGCGCCCATTGATGTGTGATGGATTTTTTAAAGCTTAATTAACTTTCTTCCTGTATATATAACCTATAATAACGGCAAATACTGAAAACTGCCTTCCTCCCCCCAGTTTTTGCCCTCCTCTCCCCCCACCATATTTCCATCACTTGAGGAAAGGCAACAGAAATGTCTCCTGCCTTGGCCAGGATGGGGAGGTGCCCTGGGGGCACTGATTCAGCCCCTCTCAGGGCACCCCAAATGTCAAATCAAAGGAGCTGGAGAACCTCTACAAGCGCTTTTCTCTTCCACATCCCATTCTCAGCCCATGTCTAAGCCACAGGGCAGGATTTAGTGCAAAACTTTCTATCACGATGAAGTGAACGATGATTTCAAACTGTATTTTTGAAGTGTTTCAGCATTTTGGACTCTGAATTTGGACTCAGGAATCACTTTTGAATGTGGTTTGTTGGTACTTTTTGCTACTGTGATCCTTCGTATACAACAGAAATTACCAACACATTATAAGTAATTCATGCAAAATACTCAGTTTGCTTGGGTTAGCTCTTACACAGATCATTTCCCAGCTTCTCTTTGCAATTGATGGAATATTCTCGTTTAAGGTGGATGAATCAGAAGTTTCAAGATGGGGTTTGTGAAGGTGCCTATACTGAGTATCTTTCAAATGCAGGAAGTAATGATTTAATTTCCAAAACAGCCTCATTTTAAAAAAAAAAATATCTTCAGAAAAATGTAAACTTGCTTCAAACACCTTGTAAAATGTTCTCAGTTCTTCTTTACTCTGTGTGCCCTCTCTAACCCAGTTGATAATCTACTGTTGCTCAGTTCCTTTCTCTTTACCTGGCTCAAGGAGCTATTAGGCTCATCATCTGTATTTCCCACTGCACTAGTAACTACACCAAGATATTCACTCCTGCTTTGTAACTGTTGTGTGGTTGAACTAGAAACAATATTAAGTGGCCATTGCATCTTGTCTGTGTTACACAAATCTGCCTTTTTGTGGTGATGGACACAAATCTTGAGGAAATAGCCTCAAGCTGCACCAGAGGAGATTTAGATGGAGATGAGGAGCAATTCCTTCCGCAGAGGGTGCTCAGCATTGGAACTGCTGCCCAGGGCAGGGCTGGAGTCACCGTCCCTGCAAGTGCTCACACACTGTGTAGATGAGGCCCTCAGTGCCATGGGACAGTGGTGGCCTTGGATATGGTTGGACTGGATGAGCTTTTCCATCCTGGTTGAGACTGAATCTGTGATTGTAGCTGCAGGTTGTCACTCAGTAAGGTACCTGCATGTTGCAAGTACATAAATGAGTGCCCTGTTCCTCTGGGGCAACCAGTCTTGTTCCCCAACTTGTGGCCACTATTCAGATACCTCATGGCTAGGGAAGTTCAGAGAATGACTTTTTATTCCTGGCATTTGTGAGAGGCTGAACAGAAATCAGGCTCCACCAATCCATTGTCTTGAGGATCGGTGTGAGGGATTGTCAACTCCTATTAGAACTGCTGCAGAGCAGTGCAGTTGAAGAGCTGGCTGCAAGGCCAGCAAACCTGGTCTACCATTAATGTGTACTACATGACACTAAGAACAAAGGTACTGCCCTCAACTCATTATAAAAGGCGGAAAAAGGTAGTTGCTAGGGAGTGCCATGGGGACACTCCACTGATGACTCCTATGGACCCTGAGGGACACCCTCCACGAAGGTATCACCATGAGGACAACTCCATAAGCACACATTCTCACTTCCTTGTGCCTGAATTGGCTCCTTCCAGCAGGCAGGGCTCAGGCCTGTGGCCGTGCACACTGCAATCTATGAAGCTTGCTGAGTTGCTGCTGCTGCTTGGAATAGAACAAGACACACATTGTCTAAGGACTCGCTTTCTCTCACCTGCTCAAGGTAACTTAATTACAGTGACAATATTTAGTTCTTATTTAAAAATCCACATCCATGTGGCTAAGTGTGGACGGCATGCAGGAGCTGAATATCAATGCTAACTTTCTTCCTGGGCTGATTTCAAGGCTCTCGTTACAATAAAACGCTGCTGCCTGTTAATTTGACCATGTCAATAAATAAAAATGTCCATAACAAGTGGATGAGGCTAATTAGGATTTTATGGCTGTGTTGTTGCTGTTGATAGCTGCGCTGTCGGCTTGCTGGCTCTTTATGTTTCAGTGATGTACACCTCATTGATGCATAACATGTAACACCTGTTGATGCCTGAAATGTTTAGACCTGGCAATTGGCCCTCGCATCATTTCTGGGTACCAGAGCTTTGTGAGCAGGATGCAGGGCTCGTAATTAGGCTTCCTCTTTAGAAGAGCTTTTCCTAAAGGAAGGCTTGAAAGCTTCTGTAGTCCTGGTTGAAGTTTCCTGAAGCCCTGTGAAATGGCCACTGTTATTTTCTGGTGCAAAAGGGCACCAGAAAGTTTATGGCCATATGCTGGTTTGGTCCTTGCCTCTGAGGCAGGGTAGTCCCCTCCAATAGGGTGCTGAAGGCTCCTCCATGTGATCTCCATCATGTCCCAGCCAACACACAGCACCTTAGCTTGAGGTACCATATAGAAACTCAAAATCAGTCATCACTGAATGGAGCATCTGTTCTTCCCTGTTTTTCAGCACCAGACCTGCCTAAGAATTGCACCTGTATAGCGAAGAGCCATGAAACAATTTACTTGAAGGTGGAGTTTCCTGCTGAGCCAAATTTACTTCAGGCTTTCTTTGAAATGTTCAAGGTGATGCCCATCTTACCTTTGTTTAGTAGAACGGCTTTAACTAGATCTGCTCGAGCTGTTGTTAAAACATATTTGGTTAAAGACCTTTATTTATTGTTCCAAAAATCCTATCAGTGCCTTGCTTCTAGCAGGATTTTCTGACTGGATTGCAGCCCATTTAACACTGTGCTTAACTACAAATACTTCCTTTTGCCTGGAGCTCCCAGGGTAAGCTCCACAGCGGTGTATGTGTGTCAGGGGAGCCACCCTGTGCCAGTGAAGAGGGCAAAAGCACCTCCCCATAAGGGCAAATAAGGCTGAGCAGGGCTTTGTGGCAATTGTAGCCGCACACCTTGGGGTTTCTGTTGTGTGGAAGTTCAGTGTGGGTGAGCAGGTTCCTCTGCTTCTTCCTGTTAGAAGACCGTTAGAAATGTAGTTTATTAGTTCTATTATTCTGCACTATAAAACTATCAATCATAGTTTTAAAGTAACTGGCAATTCGCAGGACAAGTGTTGCTCATCAGAAAGAGAAGATTGGGTAAGAACCCAGCTTGGTATGAAATCCAATGGGTGAACACAGTAAGTGGCTCCAGCAGTTTGTTCTCCCTGCCTCAATCTTGTCATTCTGTAACACTCTGAAACTTCCTTTTTCAGAAAATAAAGGTATTTCCATTGGGTACAATGGCAGAAACGGATAACAGAGCGACAACTAAAGCAGAGAAGGAGGGAAATCGATCAATTGCTTTCAGCGGAAGGTGGGTGCTTTCAGATGGGGATTTCAGAGTTTTCTTCCATGCTTTTTGGCAATAAAAAAGGGGCTGTAGTTTCAATAGTAGCTCCTGCAATGGCTGGAAGTGTAGTTGTGGGCAAGCTTGTCCCTGACCTGTTTTTGCTGTAAGTCACCCAGCACCTACCACAGGAACCTGCAGTTGGCCCTGAGGACAGTTTGTTGCTAAGACTCTCCTGCCAAAGCCATCTCTCTTCTTAAAATGGGGTTTCCTCCCATCTTCATATCCATCTGCACAGGTTACACAGTGTAAGTTTGTGCTCGCTTGTGATTTCCCTGTTGCCAAGATGTTAACGACTCGAATCCAGGGGTTAGTCATGTCCATTGCCATGCTGATGTCCCAGCGCCAACAGGCAAACTGACTTGAGAGCATATCATGAGGAGAACTGATGGATTGAATGGGTCAGGATTGTTCAGGAGCCCGATTTGGAGATAGCCATGTCACTAATTTTTGAGATTTTTGCCAAAGCAAACTGGCAAAAGTGGTGATTTTTGGAAACTGGAAGGCAAGGGTTTCCAGACTCTTTCAATAAGCTCTTTAATAGAGCCCTCTCCCCCATGCTGGGAAGGCAAATGCAGAAAACCAGAGGAGTGAAAGTTAAAAGCAAAAGAAACAGATTTTATACTTTTTCCCAAGAAACTTTCACCAGAATGAAGAATTTCTATTAAAAATAATTCTGTTGAACAGGCCGTTTTGCTTTGATGATTGTTTTTACTTTTCTGTGGCGAGTTATTTATTGTTTTCTTCTCTCCTCATTGTGTGGCCCCAGGCCTTACTAAATGCATTCTATTCAAACCCTGCTCTGAAGACAGAAATATTAATTTCCACATGGGCTTTTCTATAGAACTCATCTCTATGGTAACTGAATGTTTCATAAACATTAATGAACTTACTTTCACTGCACTGCAGTGAGGCATTGGGTGGTAGCATTATCCCCATTTCGTGATGAAGAACTGAGGCAGAAAGAGATTAAGTAGAAAAGTATTCACTAATTTTAAGTTCCCAATCTGAGATGCATGGTCTGATTTTTCAGAGGACTTAGCTTGTTATCTGTTCAAAGCACAGCTCCCATTGCCTTCGCTTGCAGCTGTGAGTTCACATTTCTTTGTGCTTTCTGTACTCGGGTAGAGACTGCTTTAATCCTGTTCAGATATGGCCTCTTTAATTTCTTTCCCCCAAGACAATCGGAAGGAACTGAAACTTATTGGGCACTGGACACCTATTCTTCTAACCGAAATGACAATAGTTAACCTAATTTTTTCCCAACACTAATTTGTAGCTTTGATGTTATAGCTAAAATAAGAGCTGGCCTTATTCTGACTTCTCAAACATTGGAAAAGCATTTGCTCTGGTAGAGTTTAGTTTTTAGCTTTCACAAAAGAGAGCAAAACTCCCAGAAGCCACTTGTTTTGAGGATAGATGTTGGTGTGCCAAACAAACTGTGTTGGATGTACTCTGTTATGGGGTTTTTCAAGCAGGTGAATCAAGTATCTTGTTTCCAACACACCTGGGCTTTGTCAAAGTTCATATTCGTATCATCTGCCTATATAAGGAGGGGACTAAGAAGGTCCCTTTCTGTCTTTAGGCAGTGGGGCTTTATAGTGGCTTAGGATATCTTGAAGGCTCAGGCCTTAATTTGCATCAGAATATGTCACTTTGACTCATGGCTCCCCTCATTTAGAAGGACTTTGCAGGCTTCTCTCCCATTCTTTTCTTTAGACTTACAAGGGGCAAAGCTCACAGATGCAAAGTTTACTCTCAGGGCTTCCCCAGGAGGTTTGCTTTTGGAGCAAACTGGTGTAGATGTTTTTCTGAAGCAGTGGTTTAGGAAGCGAGCTCTGACCCCATCTTAACCAACGAGGTGCAAACAGGCTGCTGCTATATTGTGTTGTTGAATTTTCCTTCCAGTGCTGAATGACAGAGAGCTTGCCCCTTTCCTCAAATCTCTCCCCGATCGAGAGATGAGTGAGCTGGTAACTACAATATCCAACAGCTTCACCAAGTCGAGAATGTGATGTCTGTGTAATAACGCTCAATTTTACACACTTCAAATCCATTAGTAGCAATTACCTTACCTGAGGTGTTTTGAGTTAGTTTTAGCACAGCATTCTTGCAGTTGGTAGATAATGAGCATAATAATGTATACAGCATTTTCAAGTCTCTGTTTTTAGCTACAATAATGCCATTAGGATTCTCTTTAGCAAATGTGTGCTTCACACAGAAAGTTAAGACTTTTTTTGTTCATATTTCCCAATGCATCTCATGTCCTATTCTACGCAGTGCTGGACCTCCTGAAAGAGCAGGAAGGTGTTTTAGCCACTGCACTTGTGTAAAAGCAGTGGGGGCCCAATATACTGAGCACAAAACAAGGATGCAGCAGAGAAGGGTTCTGCTTTAGCCCTGACACAGCCCTCTTGGCACCCTTGGGCAAGCTGCTGTGTCCTGTTTGCCCAAGGGATGAGGATGCTGCCATCTTTGCAGCATGGCGGTAAGAGATGCATGTGGGCTATGCCGTGATGAGAGATGCGGATGTTATAGAACATTCTGCTAGGGATGCTGGCTCAGTCATCTGAGCCGAGGCTCCTTGGGCCCCTCAAGATGCTCCTCTGCCCTGCTGAGGCTTTTTTCCTTCTTCAGAGAAAGAAGGTATAATCCAGATGGGGAGTGACAGCGGAGAGAGAAGTCCACCTTGGGCCTGGGTGATAACAAGGGGTAGATGGTACAAGCAAAGGTGGCTGCAGCACACATTGCCCCATGCCTGCTTGTTTCCAGAAGTCAGAGATGTCAGACAGCCCTGCTTTGAGTGGGATAACCCTGCCCTTGCTCTGGGCACCCCAATAAACCACCATTACAAGGTCCGTTTTCATCAGGTAGATCCTTGCCGTCCTTGTAGCAATGTAACCATTCCAGGAAAAGCTCAGATTTTATCTTCCCAAAGAATTCCTTACCAGGGGACGAGGAAAGGGCTGAGGAGATATAATTGATGCCTTTGTAGATGTCACTGCTAAGGTCTCTGACACGGATCATACCAGCACATTAAATATAGCTCTAAAATGTTACAGTGTGCCTTTGGTATTAAACTGACCAAACACAAAAAGCAAAGAGTACATGGGCATCCACACAAAATGCTTTGGGAAACTGGCTTGTATTTGCAGTCGATGTGTTTAGAAAAAGAATAAAGCTTGGAGAGCCTTCTCTGTTTCCAAAGGCACATGGGTGCATGTCTTTTCAGATGTGCACCTTCTCTCCAGCTTTTTTGTACTTGGATACTCTATTGAAGAAGCAAATGAATTCTTCTGGTGCTGAAATCTCAACTTCTTACCTTCTTTTCACCTTGGTCTTTCTCACCTCTTAGTTGATCTGGCGCACTGATTGCATGCCCATCCACTGCCTCCTCCTGCCCTCTGAGGATGTGTTCACAACACTGGCCATCCCGTACTTAATGGAGGATGGTGGAAAACTGTCCTGGTGGTGCTCAGCAAGGAAAGCTATGCTGGATTGCAGCACCCCACGGACAAGGACAAAGTGATGAGAAAGCACCCAGCTGCATGACGATAACAAAGTGCTTCTGGCTATGGGGTAGGCGGGATGAAGAGGGGCAGAGCCTGTCCCTCCTCCTCTGCTGCTGCCCCTTCTCCCTGCCTGCACCACCTCCCGGCCCTTCAGCTGCCACAGTGACTGTCACCTCCATCCGTCTGCTGCCCTGGATGTCTGCTTACTTGACAGCAGAGCCCCAGAGCTGACCCCACGCTCAGCCTGCACACTGAAGGGGAGCCGGAGGAGGCAGATATCACCTCTCCATCACAGCATGCCCAGGCTGCTCCGGGGGCAGCGCAGCAAAGGGCTGGCCCTGATCTTGCATTGCCATCACCTACCCTGAAATTAGTAACAGCACGTCCAAGGTTAGTGGCAAATTCAGATACCCAAGCTGCATAGGAAGAGGGTGAATAAAGGACAGTGGTTGCGTATAGTATGAACAGTTGCCATAGACAATGCGTGACCTCTGAATTAAAAAGACCAGGATTAGGGGAGAGCTTTTTGCATTACTGGGCCCATTTGCAAAAAGATTTAGTCCTAATTGTATGGTACCACAGAGCTTTAACTTGAGCACATATTGGGTTTGTAACCTGATCCCCACATAAATCATAGTTGGTGAGAGTGGAACAATTAGCGCCTTAATCTACTGGAACTGCACAGTATCTTTAAATCTGAATTTTCCCGATCATTATGGGTGTTACAAGAGTCAATTAATTTACACCTCACACCAAACGTAATTAAATTCCACGATAACCTGACTGTGAAATGAATGGGGAGGGGGGAGGATGAGGAGCAAAGGGGGGAAAGGCCTTTCCTCAGACCTCACGGCTTGCCGTGGATGGAGGTGCTTCCTCTTCAGCTTCACAAAGTACTGAAGTCTTGGGTTGAGGGGGTCTTGATTCCCAATTTCATCCTGAGCTGCTGTGTGCTCCCAGCACAGCCTGCAAGAAAAGCATTCTGTGTTTGCTATGCCATTCAAGTGCTTGGGAAAAGAGGAAGGCCTTGATGTTGCAAAGAGCCCAATGCCTGTAGTTGGTCACCTAGGGGAATCCACTTATGACTCTATTACACAGTAAATTAGCAGAGTGGTTCAGTCAGGTATATTTATCATGAAGAGAACTGAAGATAATTAATACACTGCATTGAATGCAAATTGCACCCACAGCACTTATCTCATTTTCAATTAGCACAAATGTTACAGCACTGCAGGCTTGTTATGGTTTTACCATGGGCTGGGTAATTAATTTCTGTGAGCTACATATCAGACACCTGATAATGCCGTTTATTAATAAATGTCACCCCAGGTATCTGTTAGGAGAGGTAAATAAATTAAATGTTCTGTTGTCTGCCCTGTGCAAATCTATTCTTACAGCTCATTGCATCTTTTCACTTGTTTGTTTATCAAGGAGAATGACTACGGAGATTACAATGGCAAACAAAAGAGTACGAGGAACAATAATCCGGACCCAAAAGCGGTGTTGCTCTCAGAGGCAGCCCCACTGCTGATGGCAGGAGCCATACCACCACTGCCACACGTTTCCCTCCTGCCAGGGCGGTCAGGACCCATCAGAGGAGTAGAGCTGTAGTGTCCCCAAAATCCTCCGTGTTCAAGGAATTTGGCAGCCCCTTGCTGCTCTATGTTTCTGCCTGTAACACTGACCCACAGTGCGTTTTAGCTGCTCCCTTCCAGCATCCATGTTTGCGGCCGTAATGGCCAACATCCGTGCAGCTCCGTCAGGCATTTGTGCTCCTCAGGTAATTCCGGGTTTGTGTTTTCCCCTTTCATCCCAAAACCTCTGTAAAGGAGGGTGGGTGCGGGTGAACCCCGTGTTTTGTCTTAGTGTGGTGGGCCTACGGTCATGGTGAGGGTCCCTTTGGCTGCCTCAGGGCCAAGGGTGGGAGGGCATGGTAATAATGATTACAGCAGGAATGAAGCATCTATGTATTGTCTGACCTGTTTCCAGGCTTTGGGAAAAGAGGAGTGGAAGGTGAAGCGATCACAACAGGCTGATGGAGGATAAAGCTGGGTGAGGTAGGGATATGGGATGGTCGGGAATCACTTTTTCCCCCAGACCCTGAGCTTTCTTCTGTTGAGTGGGTAGTTCATATCTGGCAAACTTTATGGCAAACACCCGCTTTCAAAAGTCTCAACATGAGTCTCATGTCCTTTGTAAGGAAAGGTCCTTTTTTCCCTCTCATTTGGTGAAATTTCAGCCAGCCACACTAACAAAAATAGCTGAAAAAGCTCCACCTGACCTGAACTGGGAGCTCTTAGGGTTGGAAAACACTCATGGCCAAACACAACCTGTTGTGACTTCCACCTTCTCTTCTTTTGGGTCTCTTCAAAGTGTTTCTGCTTCTCCTTCTGTTGCAGAATCAAGGCAAGTAGAGCCGTACTGTAGATACCTTAATTGTGGCGAACATTTAGAGTTGTACCAGTTTAAACACACTGCAAAAATACCTCTAACTGACCTTTATATTGCTAGAAATCTGAGTACGGAACAAGCATCAACCTGTCTTGAACACAAGGAGACTTGCATCAAAGAATTAGATGCAATACAACAATTGGTCCCCCAGATATAGACATAGGGAAGGAAGCCTCTTAACAAGTGACACTTGCCATAATAATCATAGTGGATTTCAGCAAACACTGCTCTTAGTCAAAGAGCTTTCATCCTTTACGCAGATCTTCATTATCTGTCTTAGTTTTATATAGTAGATAATTTCCATGTGCTTCCTGGTACTGTGACCTACCATCTTACCATCATCTGCTGAGATCTTTGAACACTGCCAGACTATGGAGATGGTTCCCTGTTTGAAGATGGGATTTACAGTAATGCTTTAAAAATACTGCAGCACTTGAGAAATCAGTTTAAAAAAGTCTTGTTTGGATTAAGGTTTATACTCTAGTGAAGAACATGTGATTTTAAAGGCCAAATGACCTGCCAACAGCCTTTAAAACTGCATTTACTCTGCTGAGACAAATGTACAAGCTCTCGGTTTAAATGATTACAGCAATATCCACGCTGAGGAGCTGGCAATGTACAGAATTAATACACATTCCTTATTTGAACAGGGACAATATATAAAATAAAAATAGAGACAGTGAATGCACTTCAGTATCTGAGAGAGACACATTTGGTTTCTTTCTGGTCAGATCCAGATAACTCCCAAGCATAACAGGTCCAGCATGGGCTGCTGACCCATGTGTGCCCTGCATGATGGCACCCCTGAGTAGCTGCTGTACCATGCTGACCAGGCTTTGGCTTTGGCTTTGAGACTGCAGAACGAGGGTCTGCTATAGGGAACAGGCACTGTGGAAAGTGCTTCCTCCAGGAAGGGGCTCTGCACCCTTTGTCAGAGTCTTCTAATGGGATCATGTGGCAAAACAAGGAGATTTTTACATGGGGAGAGGCCTAGGAAAGGGTCATTGGTGGCTGAGGTTGGGATTAAGCTCATGTGGCTCATCCACATAATAGCCAGCTCCCCACTCCCTATTGGTGAACATCGTACCAGCACATCAGTCACACACCAACTCACCTGCTGGGGGAGAAGTGGATGTAATGGAACACCTTGGGTTTGTGTTTCTGATGTTATTATTTATGCAAGTCAGAGAAATATGCCTTATGATTGAGGAGAGCTTTGGTAAAGGTTTTTATTCCCTGAAGATGTTAAATCCACAGGCTGAGGGCTCCGGGCAGATGTGTGTGATTCTTTCTGCAGAGAGCTCATTGGGCTAGTGGAGTGAATCTGTCAAACGTTTCCTTTGCTGCAGCTTTACACAAAGCGTTAGATGTGACGAGGATGATAAGAAAGAGGACCATGAACTCAATTAGAAATTCCATGGGAAGCTGGTGCCAGGCCCAATGCCAGGTTTGATATGCCTTTGTCACTGAAGAGATGCACTGCAGCAGCAAATGAAGTTTTCTAAGCATGAATGCTGCGTGCTTGCATATTTCAAATGACTATAGTCCAGCTGAGAAGTGACACAGCCATGAAGTACAGAGACAAGGTCCTCACCTGCCAGGGTGGCAGAAAGCCTCCTGGCCAATGGAAGAGAATAGGACTGTTACTTGCAGAGGGTGCTGTGGGAAAACTTAGCATCAGTGGCAAATCCAGGAGCACTCCTAAATTATAAACCAAGCACACCAATTGTGGAAATGTACCGTCACGCCAGGCGTAGTGCACTTAAGTGACAGGCTCTTAAAGATGCTTTCCTGCCTCCCATCTGTCTTACCTCTGTTCAGATTGGAGTTAACCAGCTGTTTTTCTCCCACTGCCATGTTGGCATTAGCAGAGTGTTTATGTGCACAGAAATTTAGGTTTACCTGTATTTCCCCTGCCCATTTCTGCTAATTCGGTTTGTTCCATATCACCTACTGGCTCCATGGAGATACAGGGAAGCACCATACAGAATACATATCAGGAGCCCACAGGAGAGGAGTGTAGTGCTGGAGAGAACGCTTTTCACAAGTCATGGGGTATGTCCCGGTAGAGTGACTCAAACCACTTTCACTGCATTACCCTGGACTTCTGCCACCTCTCAAGCAAGACAGCAATATCTCACAGTTAATGCTGAAGTCAAGGAGGATGAGGATGGATGTCTGCTCTCTCTGCACTGCCAGGAGGGCGTCATCCATCAATGCCACTCAAATAGCTCCAGTTCCACAGCTTGCCTTAAATCCAGACTGTGCCAGATCTAAAAGGTTCCCTTGTAGGAGGTTTAGCCCAAGTTACCCTTTGCTTAGCAGCTGTAGGATCTTTCCTGGGAATTGCAGACCCTCTTGGATGTTAGTTATGAAGAACTGGTGTCTGCAGGGTGGATTATCTCAAGGCTGGGTGAGAGTTAATTCCCAAACTGTTGGTAGTTCTTGGTTGGTGTCCCCTGAGTTCCCTCTTTCAAGACTGCAGCCTTCTGGGTTGGGCTCTGGAGCAATCCTGGACAGATGGCAGCGTGAGGAAGCCAGACACTGTCACTGGGTTAAATCCAGGACAAACAGATACCAAACCAGGGTGAGTTCTGAGGTGCAGCCACTGCAGCCAGAAGCCCTGTCCTGTCAGCACATTGGTAAATACACCTCTGATCAGCTGGGACACAGCACTGTCTAGGCTTTTTAAATGAAGGTAAGCTTGGCCACATGTAAAAGAATGCTCTTGCTTTTCACAGGAAGGGATGGGAAGCATTTACAGAAGACGGAACTGTTTGGGCTTGTGTTGTAAGCATATAGTTAAAAAATAAGGAACTTCTGTAGGCATCTAGTTAAAAACTGGAACCCATGTTGCTGTGGAAAAAGCCTAAACAGACACAAGGGCCTCCTAAAAGGTCTGGATGACCTGGGAACAACACTGCCTAACAAAGAGAATTGATAGCCAGGGAGGAGGCTTTGACCTTGTGTAGGTGGATTAAGAAAGAGGGCTAAGGAAATTCTTATCAGAAAAGACTATCCTTGAAGACTGGTGCATCCCGAAAACACAGGGTCATCATCAATATATGACTTTGATATGTCAACGAGACGTGATTAGGGTGTCTTTTTAATGAACTGTCCTCATTATACCCTCATTATAACATTAAAAATAATGCCTATAAGTCAAAAGACCCCCACCCAACTTAAAAGACCCTTCCCCTGAACATGTGTAGTAAGAAATCAATGAGCCAATCTTATGTAAATTAACTGCCAAATTGGTAAATGGTGAGAGGGTTATGGGGAGTTACTAACCTTAAATGAATTGTATAAACATGGGAATTTTGTATGGGGTGGTCTGCGAGCTTTGTGAGATACCAACTAGAACCCTTTTTTCCCTCAAACTTGGAATAACCAAAGACCTTGTCTCTGTGTGTGAGAATTGGCTATTGTGTACCAGGTGATGGATCCTGGTTTTAGGACATCATTTGGATCCTGCAAAGAAACTGACTGAGTTCTACTTATGAAAAAGTGACTGATCCCTTCTGCTAATTAAGTTGTAGGAAAGGACTATGGATGAAGAATGCATCCATTCATCAGTATGATTTCTCCTTTGATGAATGAGAATCAGTATGACACTCGCAGTAGTTGTATGTACCGGTACTGGTGATGGCAGCATACAGTGGTGGTCCAGGTCTCATGTAGTTCTGATAGCTGCTGGCTGCCCCATCCTCAAGCCATTACTGCAGGGTGGAGGTGAGGAAATGTTGGCTTGCACCACTTCACACAAACCAATGGGACCCACTTGTCCATTGTGCTTTGCTTGACTTGAGGCACGCTCAGCCAAACCCTGGCTGTGCTCACTGCTGTGGAGGTTGGGTGAGCCCAGAGCATCGTGCCTCTGTGCAGATCAGTGTGTGCTGAAGTGCCTTGGGAAGAGAATTATGGAAAAGAGAAAGTCTATTAGCTGCCTCTATTTAGCACCCTATGATTATTTATGTCTATGTGTGAGATCTCTTTTGATTCCTCGGTTACTCCTGGGTGTTGATATGGAGGAGGTCCATGGTGGTGGTTACTATGGTTAGGTTGGTACTGAGGAAAAATAAGCATGAATAGCCTGAATATGCAACAACTTTTCCCTTCCTGCCTTGTGAGTTTGTGTCAAAGCCTTGAAGTCTTTATATTCCAGTAGTTTTTCTGTTAGCTACGTGTTAATTGCGTGTTTATAATCTTTGAAATATGGATTTACATTTACCTGCGTTTCAAGATGATTAGTGGGTACCAAGCAACTGATTACACTCGCAGCCAATCACATGCCATTAACGGTGAAGAACGGCAGGCGTTATTGTTTCAAATCTCATTCTGTTTGGCAAGGGTACAATGGTAAAAAAGAACAGCTAAATCAGTGGCTTGAATATACAGGCTTTTTCATCCTCAGGCATCCTTAGCAGCAGTTTTGATTAGTATCTGTATATTGACTGGCATGTTCTGTTGCCTCTAGAGAAAATGTAATAGGTTGTTTACTCCTTTTCTTGAGGGAGTAGAATGCAGAAAACTAAAAGCAATAAGGGCTTACTCCATTTTTGCCCTTAGAGGAAGGAAGGCAAACTTGGTGATCCTTGTATTTGACCCACAACCTGAAGAATTATATGCAGAGTTCTGTGAGCTATTTAGTTTACTGAATTACAACACAATGTTTATTATTATACAAACATGTTACGGATTTAACAAACACTAATTCAAGTGAAGTATTGTTTGGCAGTACAAACAGGACAGAGTTCATCATAGGCATACAAGTAATAAAAGTAAACTGATATTCGCAGGCAGAGGAGAGGGTCAAATATTTAATCTCAAACTAAGATCTTGCTTAAAACAGGCAATTTTCTGTCAAACAAAACGAGGCACAGATTTTTGCTGCTTTTGGTGAATTGTTTAAATTTGAGGGAAAAGGTAAAAAGTGACAAAAAACCCTGTTTCTTTTCAGCATTTCTAAACATCATCTACAAAGAAATACTTTGATTCTCAACTGAAAGTATTATTTAGTTTTCAATATTGCTTCCATTTTCTTTAAAAAATAAAAAAGATAAAATATAAATTAAATTATGTTGTTTTTCACGATACAGAAGTGGCATCATAATTTGCCCTTTTTTAGTGAAAACCTTCTGTAAACTTCTCTAGGTCATTGCAGTTACATGTTGTTTGATTTGGCTTTGATTTGAATTGGCTAATTATAGCCACCTGAATAAATCTCATAGGAAGAAATGTGAATTTCAAGTTTCCCAATTCCCAGAAACAGCTAAAATGTCCTGATTTTGGAGTTAAGTAAGAGAGTCAATGGGATGCTGTGGACTTCACTTCCTTTGGGGTCAGGAACTCAGGAGTTTAATCTTGCTGCTGTGAGAGTCAATAGGCAATGGGGGCAAGATGGAGCCCATTGTAACTAATCCCACGAATCAGAAGTTCTGCCTATCCAGGTGCTTTCTTACTGCTAATGAATCTACGGTATAACTTGACCCTGTAGTAGGTGCACTTCTTTGCTGTCATTAACATCATTAAGGTCCTATCAATCCTGCTCAGTGCTGCAGCTATCACGCTTCACCACCTAAGGACTTTTTGTTTTGGCGATCTTGGTTCTAACAAGGAAGCAAAGGTGGCTGTGAGTGAAGGCGAGGATTGGGGTGGGGAGGATTTTAATCAGCAAGTGATCCGACAATAAAGAAAGGTTACCTGTTTGTTTGTCAACAGGAGGGAGTAAATAAGAGTTAAAAAAATCCGAGACACCAGTCAAAGGCAATCAAATATGTATTTAATTAAAGCAAACATAAAAATTAAAGTTACATGTTGAATCAATAAACAGCACTTTTTTCTACATGCATTTTGAACAAGACAGATCAGAATCTTGCATGATGAAGACATAATGTGTCATAATAATTAGGAACACAGACAAAAGAACAGCTAATCAACATGCAAATTTATGCAGTTCTGGCGATTCAGATGAGGCAGATTTCTACCTCTTTTTTTGCTTGATTCATCTTCATTGCTAATCATCTGAAGGCTGCCAAATGTTCACTGACACTAATGTATTATAGGTCAAGAGAGGCAGGTCTTCACCTATTACCCCCACAAACAATATGCTTTCCTTCCCTGTTTCCTCTTCAGGATTTTCAGCAATTACTGCCAGATGCAATCAGACTCCTTGAATAGGAGCAACTGGGGCTTGTTTGTGGCTTGGATTCATTAGAATCAGGAGGATGAAGAAAGGAATAAATTACTTAATTGCACAAAAAACTTGCAGCCAAAGTGATGGTGAGAGAAGCTGATTGTGTAGTTGCGTATTAGGCCACTCTTGGAATGGAGGATCTTAGAATAGCTGGTAGTTTGGCCTTCCTGATTCAGACAGATTTGGGTGTCCTCCAAAACAGATGGCTCCACACACCATCTATTCTTCTCTTTGTCAGGTTTTACCATTTATTTGATCTTGTTCATCTATGATGCTAGTCGTATTAGATGTAACACAAATATGCATTCAGATCATATCCATTTAGTCTTGCATCCCAACTTTTATTCTTTTAGCCTTGTTTGATGAGATGATCAAGTCGAACAAAGCTCTTGTTGCCCTATTCCCGCACAACATCCATACATAAACCACCAGAACCTGTGACTAAAGTGTTGCACAGACAAGTAACTCTCCTGTGTCACAGGTTTTAAAGGTTTATTTCTCCCTCTTTTAGCAAGCAGCCCCCAGCTCTGACAAATGATAACCAGGCACAACAAATAGTTAATCTTTATTTGATCCCATAGAAGCAAACATTTGCATATGCCCAAGCAAAACTGCCCCCCTCCCATCCTTATGCTGAGACCCCTGTTCAGATATTCTCTTCAGGTTCCAGGCCATGTGTTATGCTTGTGGGTGGTCTTAAGATCTTAAAGAAAAGCTTTGCCCTGTGAAGTCATGCAGCACTGTATGTAATTAAGAGGATTTTTTTTTTCATTTTTATGTATTTTTTTTTGGCAGAACCCCTCTATATTCCCTAATTTCATTGCTGTGGGGAATAATCAACGCCTTGTGGAAGAGCTGCCCTCCAGGTAATGGTTAACATTAACTTTTTCAAACAGAGGTATGTGGTTAAGGGTTTGCTTTCTGAGTGTTCTGCTGATCCCATTGCTGCTGCACAGTACTGCTCAGTCCTGAAGGTTGGAGCAGGGTCGCACACACTTCCTAATCCCCAGGTCTGAAGTGCATGTTGCTGTGTATTTATAGGGAAGCCTTGGCAGCTGGGGGAGTTGGGGTATTCCTTTTTTGCCCCATTATTGTGGGGATCTGTGGTTGAAGAGGGACAGGTCTTTATGCAACACAATGTGGTCCTGGATTACTGTGAACTTTTAGGATCTGTTCCTTTCTCTTTTGGTCCATCCAGCCTGATGGATGCTCATAATGTTGCCTAACTCTGTGGTCATGTTTGGGTCTTGAGTGCAAAACGCAGGATTTTTGGGTACAAACGAGTTTGTAAAAGGTGTTAAGTTTGTTTTCAATGTAAGACGAAGCACCCATGGGTATGGCAGTGCAGTTGCAAGGCTGGAGGGAGAGCTCAAGCTCACAGCTTTCAAGGAGACATGCTGGAGAGCCGCGTCTTGCCGAGGCTGGTGTCCTACAAGTGTTTGCTGCCCTTGGGGACAGCCATTCAAGCACACTCAGATATCTCCTGTAGCATTTTTAGAGGCCATGTGTTGATACAGGTTCATGAAGATCGTGTGCCCTTCAGGTGGCAACTTTACTTCTGAGACTGAAGCTGATAGAGATTTTGGCTCAGAATCCCTGCTGCATGGCCTTTGGTGGCCGTCACATCCCCTTTGACCTCTCATCAGCCCCTCCATGATGCCCATGTGGCTTTGGTCCCAAGGTTTCTGTGCTCCTTTCCCTGGATTGGAGGGCAAGGAGCATCATGCCCCTGGGAAGCTCTCCTTGCCCTGTGGGGCAAATCCTGTACAAGGAGCAAGTGTGGTTTTTCTTTGGGGTGTTCCATAGGATACCAGTGAATGCATTTTATTGCAAGTTTTAGAGACTTAGTTTTACTACAATGGGGAGACTTTTGAAGGCGCAAATACGTTTAGGTGCTTGCCTCTCTTTTCAGTGTCAACAGGAATTATGCATCAAAACGACCTTTGTGTTTGAGGGAAATATTCAGCATGAAATGGGGAGAGTCCATGAATCTGTTGTATGATGAAGCCAGTGCGTGAGGCTGCACTGAACTGCTTTTTTGTTTCTCTTGGCTTTTTCATTTTAAAATTGCCTTCACATCCTCCATTTTTTATAGGCTTCATTTTTTTATAGGCTAGGTTTGCTACAAAGCATTGTGGTACCACATCTCCTCAGTCAAAATCCTCCTAGATGGCTTTGTGATAAGAAGACCAAGAAAATCCCACACAAGGAGCTTGTCTTTGTACAGATGATGCCTGGCTGCTTTTCTGTCTAAAGTTATAGAGATTCAAGAGCTGATGGTGTCTTACAAAGGCTCCCTCTATCTGAAGGTCCTCTCAGAGAGGCGGGGGGAGATTTGCTTTGACAGGCTTTAAAGTCTGTGTAACCTTTTGCGGAATGGCCTTTGCCTTCACAGCTTCTCATGTTGCACCATGTCCTGATTTCTACACTTGTATTTGTCCCTGCAACGTGGCCTGCCCAGCTTGGGTGAGCAGTGCTCAGTCTGAGGGATGCTCGCTTTGGGTATTTATCATGTTTTACTCTGTTGGGAAACTATCCCAAGGCACAGAATAATATTAACAGCATCCAAATGAATGACCAAAGTGCTGCGAATAAGAACATGAGGGAAGGTGAAGGGTATGGGTGAATACTCTTTTCTGCCTGGAAATACAGGAGCACTGGCAAAGCTTTGGGCAAGTAAAAGGCCATTGGTGCAAACTTTGGTAAGAAGGCTATGGACGTGGAACAAAATATCCTCTGTGATGTTCGTGTTTGTGAATGATGCTTTAACTAGGTCTAAGCACCTACTGAGCACCTGTGGCCATAAGCATCTGCATTTGCTATTATCAGTGTTCGTCAAATGCTGGTGTTTCCTATTAGAGAAAGGCACAGGCTTGGAAAATGTTTTTTTTTCTGTGTGGAACTGGCATATCTATGGGTAGACCATCGTATTTCATGTGTGTGCAGATTGGAGGTTCAAAAGGTTGCTGTCCTTTTGTGTCAGGAGTGGCATACGTCACCTTGCTAGTCTCTGAAGGCTCTTGAGGAACTTCTGCCGATGGGTCAACTCATTTGTTCTGACAGAATATTGCCTCCTTTGTTTTGACATATTTTCACTCTCCTCTTAATGTTTCCTGTTTTCATGAATCTTCCCCTTCTGCTGCATTTTCCTGTGTGTGTTTTTTGTCTCCCAGATGTTGTATGACTGGCTATTTCAGTCACTCTTTGTGTACTATAAAACCGAACAAAAAAATGCAAGTGGAAAAACCCCACGTTGGAATGACAGTGTATTTTCCATGCACGTCACACGTCGGCTGAAACATGTTCAACTGATATGTTAAACATCTATCTAAAATATTGCAATACAAAGTGCTTAATTATTGTATCTGGTATATGAGTTGGCATCTGCTATTTCAAAAAGCAAGATGCTCTTTTAAAATAGCAGTGATTTGCTAGCAGTGATGGATTGGATATTTGTTCAGTGCTTGAACCTGTTTAAGCACAGATTTGTTTAATATAGGTAGTTTAGGATTATGGACTTCTATGGAAAAATACAATGTACTTATTAAATGGCCAGAATACACAGACGTATAGGGCAGGATATTTGAAGATGCACACAGTAGCTCTTATTCTGACTTCCTGATGTTCAGTGCTTCTGAAAGCCAGGCTGTTTATCTAGGTGCCTAACTGCACATTTCTACACTTGAAAATGTCAGCCTGCCTTGTAAAGTTCAGCCATGCCAACTCTTTGCTTACCAAAGTAATTATATCTATATTCAAGCAGAGTTATCAGGGTTAGTTTTCCTGTATGGCATAGTTTATATGTACTAGTATACAGTGATTTCTGCGAGGGCTGAAATGAGATGATCTCCTTAGTTTTATATCTCTGTATTACCTGTCTTTGACAGCTGGTTGCTGTAAACTTTGTAATGGTAAATGCAGATAAACCTGGGTCCTGAGCTCCAGAGGCTTTGAGCATTTAACCCTGAGATTTCGCTGCCATGAGTATGTGCTGAGAAATCTCACACCGGAAATGAGCAACTAATGCACCAACCAGATTATGTGGAACAGACAGAAACCATCTTTTCCATACTTCTGTCAGCCTTCACCTCGGTTCTGCAAGAGAACATTTTCTATGTAAATGCCCTTGAAGCATGTTTCTTCCCCCCCACTTCACTTGCTTTATGAATGAGTGTCACCAGGTGAAGCAGCTGTAGAGGCTACAAGTACACTTGGCAAGGTTTTCTCCAAGTCCCAACTGTTGGGGTAACCATTTAACCAGCACACAAATCCTTGGGAGATGTCTGTGGTGCATACCCAACTGTTTAAAAATCCCAGGGTGTAAAAAACATACTGCCTTTGGACAAGCTGATCACATATAAATAAATGGTGAGTTCAGTGCTGCTATAATGCATTGGGCTTGTCATACCAGTCTAGGCCAACAGGATTCATTGAGTGGGTCCAGTGCAGGGGAAGTTTGACCTATGAAACCAGCAGAAT
Organism: Forpus xanthops; assembly: GCA_032466535.1. NCBI lineage: Eukaryota > Metazoa > Chordata > Aves > Psittaciformes > Psittacidae > Forpus > Forpus xanthops. The sequence continues at coordinate 57,325 of JASSUY010054766.1, read as the reverse complement.
CAGGCTTTTCCTTGGCATCTGGTCTGTCTGTGCAATGGTAAACCTTGTCCTTACCTTTCAGTGGATTTGGATTTAGTTCTGTTATATGAGAGCTCTGATGAGTTTTATTTAGCTCTGCTGCTTTTCAGTGCATCTACTTTGGTCTAGAGAAGCTGCCTCTGGCCTAAACCTTCTGTCACTGTAGTACTCACTGGCAGGTGAAGATGGACATAATGATCCGCAAGACACGATCCCAGAATTTCTTCTTACTCCCTTTCTTCTCAGATTACTACCTGAACATCCTAGAGGATGCTGAGGATCAGAGTTGTTCAGTCTCTAAATGCAATTAAATTCTTCAGAGCAGAAAACTTCCCTTTCACATGTGTTGCTGACTGATGGTGGCATTCAGGAGTTTGCCCTTGGGTCTAGGAGCTACATGCTAGACAAGAGCTCCCAGGTTGTGATACACTGGTAAGTCGTGACATGCAAGACACTTCAAAGTGGCAGCTAGCGTGCCAAGTGCAGAGGTAAAAAGGATTTCAAAGCTCTTGGTTTAAAACCATGGCAGACAGGATTTTGAAGGGTAGGCTCACCAATAACAGTCTTCCCTTCTTCCTTTTTGTACTCTGAAAATGCCACCTGACACTGTCAAGTGATTGGGGTGCTATCATACACTCACCTGGATCTTTTACCAGATGGGGTTGTTGGCAAGTGATTTAGGAAGTCCAGAAGTTTGGACCCTTGATGGCAGCAAAGTCTTCTTCTCTTTAAATGTACAATGTATTTTCTCAGCCCTCTTAAAAGACAATGGTACCTGGGATTTCTTTCAGATCCAGATGGAAAGCTTTTGTTAAAGTGAGTGGTAATGAGGCTTCGTAAGATTTATTTTTTGTTAAGAAAAGATCATCTGGTGCTTGCTTTTGGAGCTGGTTGCTCATGAAGGTTTCTAATTCAAGGTCTTAATTTTTGTAAAGCGTGAATTACAAGAAGTCAGAAGAATGATGCGAAGAGCATTTAATAATGCACATTCACAAAGAAGTGGTGTAACTACATTAATTAGGCAAGTCTTGCGTAAAGATGCAATGTAATTATATATTTGAGACAGTTAATTAGGGAGCTACTTGGAAATTTCAGTGAATATTAAGGTAATTATACATAAATACTATAACCATTAAGACTGCACCCATAATGAAAGCAATAACTAATTACATAAATAACAGCATACTTATGTTTTTACATTACCAATACCTAACAATACTTCCTCTCTTTCCCTGCTCTCTTTGCAATGCAAATGACAAAACTTCCTTTTTGAATTCAGATTTTCTTGCATATTATTGGGGAAACAATGAGCTTTCCTCTTGTTCTTCTCTAGAGAAGGGTGGACAACTGGAGCTATGCACACCTAGCAGGAAGGCAGTTAAGCATATTGCAGATGTCTGCAAGGTACTTGTAGAACTTTTGGTGGCTGTCCTTGGATTTCATACAAGTCCAGGTCTGGGAAGCTTAACAAAAAAAGTTGTATGACTGTATAGATAATGATTTATGCTGTTTAGGCAGCTTTGATTGAATTGATATCGAGTGCTAGATGAATGGCTCTTACAGAAACTGAGGCCTGCATTTCATAATGTTGGACCTATGGCAAATCCCTGGTCTTTGATAAAACATTTCTTACCATTTATTTCTGTCAGGGTTTTTTGTATGTGTCTGCTAGCACTTTCATGTTCACCTAAATCTAACAGCTTCCAATGACGAAGAATGACAACTCCTAGTGCGCTCCTCATGTTGCTATCATTTTCTCATGCTGCATCATCAGAGCTGAAACTCAAGCTCTCTGAATCCATAAGAACTACTGAGCTGAGAGCTGTCTATGAGGAGCAGCTCTACTGACTCAGCTGAAATAGGGAATTGTTGCTTGCAAATATAGTTACTGAGTTGATGGTAGTTTCTAACAGTTCTCATCTAAGGACCTGTATGTATCTCAAAAGCTCTAATAGATATGGTCTCAAAATGAATCTGTGATTCTATGAACTATGATGATGGAAATTTGCAGGTGGGGAAACAGAAGCACACAGAGCTCAAGTAACTTGTCCAATGTCATGAAGAACATCCAGAATACCACTGTAAGTCTTTCTGCTCTGTTTTAGTCACAAAATCATACCCTCTCATGCCAGAGGACATGGCAGAATGTTTAGGGGTCTAGCGATGGTACTATTGGTCTCTGTTAATCTTCTCTGAATAATTAAATTGACCTGGCGAGACAGTGCAGTTCACAAAGGAATGATATTTGCAGGCTGTTGTCCATATTGTTATGTTTCCATCAGACATCATGGCTAGCTGTCTGAAAGGACCCACAGCAGCATGGGCTGTGTGCATGTTTGTGATACTGAAGTCCCTGTCCTGCAGAAGAAGGTCATATCTGTGTTTCAGCTGGTGCCTGGCAGTTCTGCACCCTTGCATGTCCTGCATCCTAAAGAAGTAATGAAAGCCCATCTTTCCCTCCTTAGTCTCATTTCCATCAATATAGCTACACTTTGGTATAAATGCTGAGGCAAAGGTAAGGATGATTTAGGACAACGCAGTTAATTTTGCTAGGCTCTCATTGCAGACTCCGAGGTGAGCAGCTCTGTGCAATGGAACCATATTTCCTTAGCTCAACAATAGTGACCAGTGATGATTCCTGCCATAAACTTGAAAACATGTAAAAGGCTGGTGGGACCTTTCAGATTGTTATGGTTCTAGGCAGATTGTGTCATAATTTTGAGCTGGTTAATCCTTTGAATCTCTATAAATGATTTTACTGTGTGGGCTTACACTGTGGCTCATGTTCCAAGGCAGATCACGTCTTAGAACTTTTCTTGTAGTGAAATAATTCCATCACCTTTTTAAGCTCTTCATTTCGAGCAGAGTGAGCTTGGGGAGAGCTGACCTTTGTTGTTATTGTAATACGTGGGCACTGAACTTTGTATAGATCTGTTGGAATAAGGTTTAACTAGGAAATACTGTAGCAGCAGATAGGCTACCCAAGATAAATTGTGTCACATTGCAGTGGTATCTTTCTCTAAGTTGGTGACCAAGAGAAATACAGTTGCTCTAATTCATCAAGATTTCTGTAAAATGTTTATTGCAGTGGTTTAAAACATGAAATGAAAGGATTTGGGCTGGGGAACATAGGGCACAATAAATGCAAAGAAATGGCTATAGGAGGATTGCTGAGAACTGAGCTGAAAGGACTGCAAGGGAAAAGAGCAGTAACGAGCAGAGTATATTAATGATCAGTCTTGTGACCCATCTGAACAGTTTTATTTGTGGCCAGAGCAGAAAATGTGTGCAAATGCAAAGTCTGTAAGAGGCAGAAAGCTGTGAGGCCTTGAAAATTGAGAGAAGGACTGACCCTGACAAGAGGAGAAATGGAAAATGGATAAAATGAAGTACTAATAAACCACAAGGTCGTGCAGATGTTTTTTTCTGCTCTGAGCAGGAGGCTCATCAGCTGGAAGAAACAGAGAAGTGTTTTGCTGAGTCTCCCAATGACTGACAAGTGCTGGAGCTCAGCAACAGCAGGGAAGGGAAACGTTCCCTGAGATGTTGCCCTGGATGTTGCATCAGGGGAAGCATATCCAGGAAACGTGTGGGATTCCTGAGCAGTTTTGTACAAGGCACTGGGGAGATCCAGAAAAAGAGTCCAGAAAAAAGGATATGACATTGAGATAGGAAATGGGGAATAAAATGCTGTGTCTTAAGTTTAGCAAAACTAAAACTGAGTAGGGTATGTTGCTCTCTATAAACATCAGGGTAAGTGGTGAGAGAGGACTGATTAAATTAGGGCTGAACTGAATTCCTTATGAACAATTGATGGGAGCCAAATGAACAAATGTTCTTTGGAAAAGGTCTGAAGATTTTTAATAACATGAAGTTTTGGAGCAGCTTTCCAATAGGAGTCACAGGGGCAAGAAAATTACCTGGTTTCAAGAAAAACTTAAGGGATTTATCAATAAGATTGTGATGCTCTGATATCAATGAGATACGATGTGTCAGATATAGCAGGGGATGACCTGAGAGGACTCTTCCAGCCCTATTTTCTATGTAAAACTATTCAGTAGAGCCCCCGGTCTTCAGAGTATTTTCCTATAAGAATACTTCAATAGCAAGCTAGGGAAAATGGCCTTTCCTTTGGATTCTTTCTTTGCCCTTATCTATACAGGAGACATAGATCCGATCAAAGTGCCAATGAATCTTGTGGTAGGTTGGATGCAGATCTCTATTATCTGTATAACAATACCTCTCAGAGGTCTTGCTCATTACTGGGGCCCAGCTACTTTCCACAACCTGACTTTTATGATCCCTGTTCATCTCTTAGCTAAATCTATCTGAAGCTCTTTCCTTGATAGCCCCTTTAATATTATGCAGGTTTCTTACAGTTCTTGCATTCATATAACCTTCTGAGGTCTTTTAAAGCAAGCCAAACAATCTTCTACCTTTCAGGATGCCATCAGCTACCCAAACCCATGAGTAGATCCCTAATTCTCCAAGACAAGATCAATAGCAAATCACTTTCCGCTACACTGAAAAGATCTGAAAACTCAGTGTAGTTGTTGCACCTGAAAGAACAGTTAATAATGGATGATGACTGACAAAATTCATAGGTGTTAAAGGAGATTTACCAGGAGCATGGTGCTCCTGCATACTGCTCATTGATTGACAGCCCCACCAGGTTAGAGGTTACCCATGGCATACAGCCTTGATGGCCTAGGATGAAATGTTCTTTCTGACCCTTCTGTAAGATGGTGATATAAAACACTGGCTAACATATCATTAACTTGCAACACCATGATGATGGGATTAAGACCCAGAGGGCTTTATCTCTACCTTATTAATGGCAATTAAAAGCTGTGTGACAGTTTTAAAACTTGTTGATGTAAGGAAAGTTAGCACCCGTCTTCTAGCAGCACAGTAAATAATTGTCTGGTTGCTTTGCTTTTCGTAATCTGCCCATGCAGCTGTATATTATCATTATTTTGCTGCAAATGCAGCTTTTCGATTTATCAACAGAAGAGCAGGTAAGGCTCTATGTAAATAATAATGAAGGACACTTCCAGGTTGGATTTTTGCCCATTCCGACTGCTGAGCATGAAGGAAGCAGAGGATTTTCAAAACTAATGACTATATCTGTTAGAGCTGGTTTTCAACACCTAATTCCCCCCAGAAGTTTTAAACCCAATTTTAGTTACTGCAGACTTCACCTGGCTAATTCAGAGGGAAGGTGTTAAAAACTCTTCCCAACCCTTTTTAGCTGGAAGTGGATATTTATCCCCCGTGGGTGTTAATCATTGGTGGAGCTATACTGGTTTCATGGCAAGAAGTTTTGTACCTCTTGTCCTTATAGATACACAAGGAAACGTGACTACTGATAGAGCAATGCTGAGTGCTATGAGCTAGAACCAGCTCTTTACATGCTGCTTCTGTTAAAATCTCAGTCTACGTTAGAAAGAAATGGTCAAACCTAAACGTGTGCTCTCTCTCAAACATTTAGTGGCTGTTCTTGTGATCTACATGACCTGATTATTTAACTCCTCTGGTTGTGGCATCTCGTTTTTGGAATTGCCATCCTCACTCCTCTTTCTCTGAATGTGCTTTGGGTGATGTTTCATGACAACTGGCTGTCATGGTATCTTGTGAATCCTTCTTGTTCCTTTGGGAAGCACAGGTTTTGCGCTCCCAAAAGCTCATCTCAACTCTGCAGAGTGATAGAGGAGCTAAAGTCATCCACGCAGTCCCCAGAGAGACTTGTCCCGACTTGTTCCTCAGTGAGCAGGGACAGAGGAGCTAGTTTGGTATTAAGATTTGCTGAGTCTTTGCCTCAGTGTTAGAGAGGCTGAAGAACCTTTCTGTATTTGCTATTGCTCTGTTGCTTTCTTTCTAGAGAACAGGAGTCTTCGCTTTTGCCACTGCTGTTCTTCAGATGTGTTGGTGGCTGTGGCAGCCTTCAGTGGCCTGTGCCTGGCTATGCCAAGCCAGCTTTAGGACTCCTGCTGGGTGCTTTCTCCCCCCGGCTGCCCAGAAGCTGTGGGACTGGGAGATGGTGCCTGTCATTGCAGCCTCTTGCCACTCCAAGGCAGAGATTGCCTTACGCTTGTAGTTTATACAGCCCCAAGCACAATGTCAGCATTACACATTAATTAATAATAGTGGCTTATATTGCTAATCACTTAATTATAAATTATGTGTGCTGGTTATGCCTGCCATCACATATTACTTTGTAGTTACATAGATATACACATAGTGTATCGGGGCTTTTGTAAATCAGCTTGTAGTTGTTCAGTGATACAAAGGCTATGCCAGCACATAAATCCCATGTAAACTGCTAATCATTTTTAACTGAAGACAAAGCAATCTGAGTTTTAAATCCATAATGCAAGAGAATTACAGTGCATGGGCCTGAAATTTAGGAAGAGAACTTGCTTTGCAGACGTTTCAATTGTAAGCAAAATTGTGACGTTATGCACATTACATGGTATTTTACTGAAATCGCACTCAGTGTCAGATTTGCATAAATGAATGTATTGTATTTTTTATAACTGTGAAAGCTTTAATTACCTAAACTCTAATTAGGCTTGCATTTTTCAGAAAACACAAGATATTAGCTTATTTCGTAGTTGGCTCAACTTTAATGTTTTCACACATTTGTAACTCATATGCAACAATATCCTATAAAACCACTGGGAAAACACAGAGATGAAGGCATTCCTGGAATTCTGAAGCTGATTGGTTATTTCTCCTCTTGGTGGATTTAAGCCTCCATTGCAAAGAGCCATTTTTCTTGGAAAGAAATTTCCTAGGGTCAAAAATCACTGCTGATGTAAATTTGCCGCAGACAAATTTAGTATCATCTGAATGTATTGTAATAGTTTCTAGGCATAAAGGTGGGGTGTAAAAGGGAGTTATAGATGAGATTGCCTTCTAGTGGAACTCTTGCAGAGTTCCACAAACACTTTTTGTACAGGGGGTAACAGTGCTCTCTGGGTACTTGACCTGCTGTGATTGCAACAAAGATTAAGGCACAAAACATGGGCTCTTGCAATAGGGCTCTCACTTGGCACTTGGTCGCTGTGCCAAGTCACTGCAGGGCCCTTCAGAAAGTGGGAAAAAATAAACTACATAAATAAAACTACCATTAATCATTACTCCCCTTTCTGCTTAACCTATGAAGGAAGAAGTGCTAATGCATCTGGTGCTAATTCTGTTGAATTTTCTCATTTGCTTCCATATCAACACGCCTGTTTGTGCCTCTGTTGAGCTGTCTAGATTTTGCCCTTTCCTCTAACACAAAGCTGTGACAATTATCTATGTTTTTGTCACCACGTAGCTGGGTTGCTGTAACACGCTCAAACAAGAGTTACTTTGAAAGGCAGTTCAGAAGCCTGTGCTGGAGCAGAGCATCTTGCCCAGTGTTCACTGAGGGCACGCTCCTGAGAGCATGCTGCACCTGAGTTCTGCACTTGCTGTTAATGCAGCTCTACATGCTGTTGACGTGCTAGTTGTGGTGTGTAGCCTTCCAGATGCTCAGGAGTTTGGCTTTTCTATGTCAAAGGGAGGTGAGAATATGTCTCTTCTTGAAGGACTATGTGGAGAGAAATTGGGTAAATCTTCCAGCTTTATTCTAGGTGTTGCTTGCAAGGTTTCTGTCAGCCAAACAGCACCACAGCCCTAGCGTTGCCTGAACTGAAAAGAAACTGATAATATTTCACCTATTCTTATTAATGAGGGTTTCAACTGCATTTTGTCACTAGGAAAGAAAAAAGGCAAAAGAGCATCATATGCATTTCTGTATTTTCTCCCTTTACTGCTTTTAACCCTTGCATGACTTGCAGCAGAAAGGTTTGCACCTTTCATTTAATTCATCATTGTGCTCTGGGAGGCATTCTCCATCAGTATAGGACTGGTGGGAAGATACTGCAGTTTGAGGTATGTCACTGTGTTTGTGCTAAGTAACATCAGAGCGATGGACAGCACATTATTAAAAGTGCCCTTCTGATTTTCTTACACATCATAATATTGTCCTAAAAATGTTATTTTGAACTCATGCATGTCCCTGAGACTGCATGATAATGCTCAAAACCCTATACCAGGGTGGATGTGTGAATCGATTCAGTGATTATGTCAGCCCTGCTAAGAGCAAACAGTCTTTAGAGGGGCTCTAAACCCAGAAGCCCCTGTGTCATGCTCCTAAACCACCTAAATCATGGCTCTGGATATTCTACAGGCTCTGTTCCTGTATGGAACCACAAGTCCATGCTTGAGCTCTGGAAATCTGGCCTTCAGATGGTGTAGATACAGCTATTGGGAGAGATGATCTTGGATGGCCCAGGGTACACAGGTAAATCCATCTCCTGTTACTTCATGAGGGACATGCTCTTCTGAACTCCTCCTAAAGAACTGTGAATGTAGGCTCGGATCCACAAGTGATGCTGTACCTGACTGCTATGGACCTGGACAAGACAAGGAGCAAAACTGCAAACTCAAATGAAGGTTGGTAAGTAGCTGTCTGTAATTGAGGCTCTTAGTCCCCCAGAAATGAGTATTTTTTTTTGGATATCCTCTAGGATTAAGGTACTAAACAGCATGGTTGAGGGTTGGGGTGAGAATCAGGCCTTATGCTATGTTATTTGACATTGACACTGCATATGTTGCCATTCTCAGACATTTTCAGACAGGCTTAAGGGAATGGGGAGACCTTTTACTACAGGATACATTAAGCATATATTTCGAAGAATTAGAAGTAATACAGACATTTTGTGCTTAAGTGGGATCTTTATTTTCTCAGAACCAGAAATGAATGTCAAATGACACCATCGGCTTGAATTCTGGTCAGTATAAACCAATGAACTCAATCAGGTTCTGTTCCTGGCCCTGCTTCTTAGGCCTTCCAGTAACGTTTGGGTATTGCAGTTGCCAGTTCCTCTTGTCTTTAAGTAGTTTTCTTTTCCTTGTGGTGTGAAAAGAACCAGGAAATGTAGTTCTGTAATGAGAGAGGGAGGGGGTAGGTACATAAGTATGTAAAATCTATATGGAGTTCAGAAGCTGTCCAACAGGACCCCATTGCGAGCTGCTTTGCTCCAGGCAGTATTTGTTACCTCTCTGTACTTGGGTTTTGCAGCCTGAAACACTCCCTTGAACCTCAATGTCTGAGTTTTCTCTCAGGAGCCAAACAGAAGACAGCAGTACTTTACCTGATACTTTACTGCTTAGCACATTGATCCAAGATATCTAAGTTCACCATCCTTTTCTCCTACCTTGATTCCTGCATCTCTTTTCTGGCAGGATTAGATCCTACATATCAAGCTATTAGATAATCTTAGACAGGATGAGGGGAGAATACCCTCATTCTTCATGCTTCTTATAACAGTATTTGTTGTAAAATTCAGGATTAATGAGGACAGAAAAAGGATGTAAGAATAACCTGACCCTATAGCACAGTATTCAGCACACTCATTTGGGAAAGGAAGGTTGTGTGGCAAAGACTATGAAGCAGGTAGTATGAATCAATTGCTGCCATTACTGTTAGCTCTGCCTTCCTCCTGTAGCAGTGGTATATAGGAAGTGGAAAGCAACGATGGCTTTGCATGGAGCCCCTTCCAGTAGACATGTTCCAACTAAGTACCATGTAGCTGCGCACTCATTGCCCCCTCCTTTCCTACCTGGTAGGATGGGAGAAGAATCAGAGAAGGTGAAGCCTGCGGATTGAGATAAGAACAGTTTAATAACTGAAATAAAGTAGTAAGAATTATAATAGGAAAAAGAAAGGAATAAACCCAGAGAAGCACACGTGATGCACGATACAGTCACCACCTGCTGACCGATGCTCAGCCCCTCCCTGAACAGCAATCAGTGGCTCCCAGCCGGTTTCTATACTATGATATTCTATGGTATGGAATATGCCTTTGGCTAGTTTGGGTCAGCTGTCCTGGCTCTGTTCCTTCCCATCTCCTTGTGCTCTTGCTCACTGGCAGAACATGGGAAACTGAAAAGTCTTTGATTTAGAGTAAGCGCTACTTAGCAACATCTAAACCATTGGTGTGTTATCAACATTATTCTCAGACTAAAGCCAAAACACAGCACTGCACCAGCTACTAGGAAGAAAAATAACTCTATCCCAGCCGAAACCAGGACCCTGGGGAAATGTAATGCAAACGATTGATGTGCCAGAAGACTCCTGGGTGTTCTGAGGATTATATCATTTCCATGCAGGCTGGCTGTAGCTGTCCAAGCCCTGCTGTGGGTCTGGTCCAGAGCCCCTGTGCATTGGTGTTTTCCACCAGTAAATTGCAGATAGTGTCCTTATCTACACAAGGGGTTCAAGTATTAAATCCCATTGTTAGATAAATATCTAGCATAAAAAGGACAAAGAAAAGTTAACAGTGTCCCTTTCAGTCTGCGAGCTGGTAGGTAAATCCCATTCCAACTCAATGGGGGATGTTTTGAAGAGCAGAGAGGCAAAAGGGCAACGTTTCAAAATTGCAGGTAATTTATGGGAAGGCAAAGCTGTGAGTTTTCCAAACTTGACTCTGAGAGGTCCTGGGAAGCCCATGGGAGCTGCTTCCAGGATTCCCAGGCTTTCTAGGACCAGACCCTAGGAGCTGCACCTGAGTACCCTAAAAATGGAAGCATCTGAGATCAGTGTGAGAAAGATTTTGGCGGAGTACCCTATGTCACACAGTAGGCTTGTGCCGAAGCCAGGGCCCAGCATCCTTTCTCCAAGTTCTCCTAACAATAAGAACAACCTCCTCAGCAATTGCCTTACAAAAGGTTTAAACATCAGGTTACCCAGAGACATGAGCAGATAGTACAGCAGTGATGTACAAATGAAAGTCCTACACTTTGACCTCCAACCACATGAAGCCCTATTACAATAAATATCCAACAACACATCCCTTTCCACACCACATGGATGCTGCCTTAGGTACAAAGGTACTAAAACGACTGTTCCATGTAATAAAACATGGTGGGAGAAATTATGAAGTATAAAGTGAGGTTATTGCCTTCACTGCTAATTAAAGTTTACTGTATCTTCTTGCAGCTTTGTTTAATGGGCTCCTGCGTATCATGGGGTGTTTCTTTAAAGAATTAAAAGAAAGCTCTTTTTAGGGTCACTCACTTGACCTTGATTCATTGTGTTGTGAATGCGGTATTGTAGTAGCACATATTGTATGGGGTACAACACCATGTGCTGCTCCAAGACTCCCGTGGTAGCTAAGCACAAAGGGCTGTGTTAACGATGGTGTGTCAGCCGTAGCTTTGAATTTCCTTGCTCGAGTGCTAGTTTTCATTACTGACATGTAATATATGGTGTTAACCATTTCAGCACTGAACTGTGCACCCAGGACACACCACTGCTTGTGCTTGGGAATGGCCATTCCTGAAGTACCAATGGGCTGAGGAACAATTAGTATTATATTAATGCAACCAATTAGGGCAACTGTTGTCAATTCGCACACAATGATCTCAACACCATAATGTGATATAACTATTACAGTCAGCATCACAGCCTGATACTTAGGCCATATAGGGAATGAAAAGCCTTCAGGTTTTTTTTTTTTCTCTGATTTAGCAAAAAAATTCTGTGTCCTTTGTTCCTTTATTTCCTCCATGGGTAAATTCTTCAAACCTCTTTGAATATTATCAGTACTTTAACATGTTTCTTCCCACAGAAATTCTTCTGAGTAGTAACCCATGTGGCACAGTGTTTTGATGCTAAATCCTTGCTTATATCCAGTTTTCTCTTGCATCCTTTTCCCAGTGTGTGAGCTGAGTCTAGGTCTGTGTTTACATCACGCATCTCAAGCTGCAGCTGCTGTGGACCCTCTTGTTCAGTGGAACTCTGTTACTTTGGTATCTTGGCTCTTTATCTGGCTCGGGTTGCTTCCTCCTCAATGCATGTTCCACTCATGAGGCGGGTGATCCAAAGCCCATTGAAGTAAATGGAAAAATTGCTGTTGATTAAATTATTTCACATCTGCACTCCCTGGCTCTACCAGCTTCTTCCATTGTCCACACATCCTGATTCACAAATGTTTTAAATGACAGCTTTAGGAACATGAAAGCCTTTGGGGCAATGGCCTAAAGAGACAGCAGAGGGTGAATCTGTGAGTATTATAGTGCTGTAGCTGTAGTACTTCCATCAATCAACACTGAGTATCTAACTGAAAAGCCTACTTCAGTCATGCAAGGAAGGCTTGTATTTCACACACTCAGACACACAGGCAGCCCCTGTCTCAGTGTAGTTCACCAGGAGGATTATTTCCTTCCAAATGCAGACTGAACATCAACTAAGTTTTGTCGGAGGGTTTGATTTGCTTTGCTGTTTCCATTTCCATTCCTCTTTCATACGAATGGAGGGCAGCAATAGCACTGGCTGCCCAAGAACCTGATTAAGGGTGTTGCAGTGAAGGAGTATGTGACAAACACAAACTGAAGGTGTGTGAAGAAGTGATGCCAAAGCAGCTCTGTCACCCTCCTGAACTCCTGCAGGGACCATCAGTGCTGGGGACCAGCTCTGGTGCTAGTGATTATGTCTAAAGTGTGGAACTGATGGATGTCGCCCAGTGTCATCTTGATGGCAAGTCTGGATTAAACCTGGAGGGTTTCTTTTCTCCCGTTATTCCCAAGTCCTGGTATTCACTGGGGAAATGTGGGAACATGGGGAGAGAGGAAGATCTTGTGCATGGCCTGCTTTCAGGGTCAGAGTTCCATGACAGCAGGGTACGCACCTTTCATACGGGTGCTGCCCCCACTTGCTTCTTCAGAGTGACTCCCTTGGAGACCTTTTATAGGGTGGAGTGTAACTAACTTATACATAGGTATCAATGGACTCCCCAGACCAGTTACAATGACAGAGAGGTATCAGTAGACATAATTTCCAGGTATTAAGAATGGAAATTCATGTGAATTTTCAAAAAGAAGGGGCTGTTTACCAGAGTGATTTTTGGAAGCAGTCAGGATGCGATGTGCAATTACGGCAGCTGTGCACATGCATTTGGTAAAGGTCACATGCATTTATACACTCAACAACTCATATACCCCCAAGATTTTCTAATTTGGTCTTTTCTCCTTTGCTCCTGTGTCCATCCCCTCTCCAATCTGGAGTGTTCCTCCAGGAACAAAGATTGTGAGGCAGCTACATACAGCCAAGCAGAGATACTGTCATGGTTGAAGCTCAGCCATAACTCAGAACCACTCCACTGCTCTCTCACTCCCCACTCTTTCTCCCCCCCACTCCCAGAGGGATAGGGAGGAGAATTGGAAGAATGCAACTCCCACAGGTTGAGATAAGAGCAGTCCAGTAACTGAAGTATAACACAAACCACTGCTGCTACTACCAATAATAATAATGACAAGGGAAATAACAAGGGAAGAGAATACAACCTCTCACCACCCACTGACCGATACCCAGCCCCACCAGAGCAGTGATCTAACCTTTACAGTTAACTGCCCCCTGTTTTTACATTCTGGCCGTGCCATGCTGTGGCATGGAATGCCTTTTTGGCTAGTTTGGGTCAGGTGTGCTGTCCCTGCTTCCCCATAGCTTACCCTCCTCCCTGACAGAGCATGAGACTCAGAGAGTCCTAGGTCAGAATAAGCAATACTGAGCAGCAACTAAAAACACTGGTGTTATCAGTGCTGTTCCCAGGCTGAAAATCAGAAACACAGCACTGCAGCAGCTACTGAGGAGGAGAAAAATGTCTGAAACTGGTGAACCCAGGGCAGGAGCAGAGGGTAGAAATCCAGAGTGATGAGCTCACTTGTCCTTAGGAATAACTTCACAACCATTTAGAAGCTGTTTAGAAGCATTTACAAGTCTTCAGAGGCTTGTCATCTTCCATTAAGACATGGATTCAGCTTTACCAATGGAACAGATCCTGGTTTGTACCTGGAATGATATAACTTTGCATCAAACCTTTCTGTTCATCACTAAAAGAATAACAACGTCATTACAGTTATAAATGTAGTTACCAAGGAAACCTGTTTATCGTAATTGACTATTTATCCTTGTATCCTTGTTTCATTCTTTATCCCAGTTCTTTCTGTTTTCTATCCCACTGAACCTGCGCTTTTTTATTCCCTCTCAGTTAAAGTAAACTGCTGTCAGACTGAATAACTTGCTGATCCACATCTTAATAGACATTGATGTATCTTGCCTGCAGAGCTTAAATCTAGATTTTCTTTATTTTCCCTCTTTAGTTTTGGGGGATAGCAGAGGACGCTGTCAGTTTATTGTGGTCATATTATTGAAAAGTGACTTGAATTTCTTGTATTTCCAAATTTGTATGCTGCCACTAAAAACGTACTGAAGGAACGAGGAAGCAGTTCTTGCCTAACAGCTGGAATTGGCTCCCCTGAAATGTCTAAAATAATCAAGGAATGTCATATCCCGCGCTAAAGGAAGGAAAACACTTGGCTTTCTCTGCCAGGACCTTGAAGCATTCCTTTTTTACAGCTGTTGTCTGGGGGCAATTTTGTTGGGTGTCTTCGGTCCTGATGTCTACTTGCATAGCAGCTGTAAGCTGTGCCATTGTTTGTCGTGATCAATGGCATTACTTGCCCAAACTGAGTGAACCTCTTTGTCGTGTGAGTGATGCTGGGGACAGCCCCTTTCCTTGAATTTGCCTGCGTCGTCATTTTAAAGATTGGTGAAAGCTTTTTTTAACTGAATATCACATCAATTTTATTATGTCTGTAGGCATCTTTGGTTTTAAAATTCATGACAAGTTCCTTGCAATGCATTTTTACTACATTAGAGCCACCTGCTTTACCTTGATGGGTGGCTGTAAATCTGGGACTGTCGTTTAGTGTGCATGTACATGAATGACTGTTTCTTTATACAGTGTATTAGGAGCTTCCAAAATGTATTCATAACCTGGACCATCCTGGGACAACACAAGTGCATTTTGAGGATCAGTTTTCCTTTCCTGCCACCACAAAAGGCTCACCTGGGGTCTTGTCCTTCCCATGGGGCATCTTTTACCTAGGCCCAATATATGCACGGGCCTAGATAATGCCAAAGCCAGTTCCCTTGTACTGTATGCTGCCATCAAAAACTGTTTTCTCCTAGATCAGCTTCAAGTCAATACTTTAGGTTCATGTGGTTCTTGACATGCTTTGCATTTATTTATCAATGTCTGATGTACCCAAAGAATGTTGATTATAAATACTGTGTGTTAGGAAAAAATATGCAAGCACCTCCCTAGCATCCTTTTGGTGCTTCTGGAGTTGAATTTAGCCCATTGTGTTCAGCTCCAGCCCTTGGCTCCTGTGGAGCTGCAGGCAGGTTGAGTCACAAAGTCATTTCTGCTCCCTGCAGGGAAGCCCACTGCACCCCATGGGTCAGGGGTACAATTGGCCTGTGGGGTGAAGTGTTGAATGTGAACACAGGATGACAGACATTAGCTTCTTGACCTGTCCCCATTGTCTGGGTCAGGCTTGGAGCAGCCATCTCACCTCCATGTGCCCAAGTTTCCTAATTTCCAAATGAAGATAATGATATTTGCTGTCTGCTTCTCGTTGTCTGTCGGTTTAATTGCTGCTCTTCCTGGTGGTGTTACACCTGAAAAACCTTGTAAAGCTGTTCATCTCAATGCTGTAACTTTTTGACGCCCGTTAAAGTGCCAGAGGCCTAAGAGATAAATGCATTCATTTTATGGGATGAATTGCAAATAAACTAACTCAATACATTATTAGAACCCTCACTGACTTCAGGTAGAGGTTTACGGGCTTGCTTTGCTCACAGCCAATGCAAGCTCCTGGGGGCAGAGTCTTCTCTCTCTGTACATTTGCTTTTCAGAGCTGTATGATAATATCATTATGCAGAGGCTGTCCAGTCCCTTGTACAATATTGTAACCCAAATCCGTGGGCCACGTAGAAGACTGGAGATGATAGAAAGCAGTCTCAGGAGTCGATGCTGCAGGCGAGTCTTTTGTTAATCTCCTGCAAAACGAGGTCCCAGGACAGCAAATCACCCAGCGCTGACACATTTAGTGCTCGTCTTCCCCACTTCACATAAGGGGAAGAGCTCTGCATCCCCATTGCTGAGAGAACGAGGTGCAGCATGCGCTGTGTCTAAGGAAGAGGTTGGGTTTGCCAAGAGCACCAGATGAGACATTGATGAAATCCTGGGAGCGCCTGTGTACTTCTGGTGGTGTGGATTGTAAATCACAGTAAGGGATGTCGATGCTTTAATTATGTGTATGTGATGGCCTATGTGTTTGTGCTTGTGGGTTTTTTATAAGTACGGTAAATGGAGAAGAGAATCTGGCCTGGCTCTGAGGCTGCTGCTGCTACTGGCGAGGCAGGAGAACATTTTGGCAAAGCAGTATATTTATTTTTTTAAGCCTCCCTCTGCAGCCCCTCCTGCTGTACTCTCTTTTTCTTTCTGTTTTTAAGGATATTTTTTGTGTGTGTTCCTTATCTGAGGTGCTGCTGGGACCGGCCGTGTGCTCCAGCCCACTGAGCTCTTTCCCATTTATCTGGTGTAGTTCCCAACCTGTGATTTAACAGTGGTGTGTGCACCAGAAAGAGAAAAACAATGTTTGATCTGCTAAAACGTACCTTAAGAGCAAACACATACACATTGATGAAGGTATCAGCTGGGTTCTGCCTACAGTTATGTCAAACAAAGTATGCTAGGAAGTGCCAACTTTCCTTTTGTGCTGTGACACCAAGTGCTGCCAAAAGATATTAAAAAGCTTGCGTGAACTAGGTGATGGCAGCTGTAACTATCTAAGTTATTGCCTGGCAGCTGTAATGCTTCTTCAGTGCTGCTGGCTGCTTTTTATATTTGGTTCCCCATTTGTTTGCCCTTATTCTAGCAACTGATCCCACCAAAGCAGGCAATCAGTGTGTTACAGCACATGGCCACTTGCTACTGCAAAATAGGCAGCTTAGTAGTGGCAATTGAGAGACTCTCATGCAGCAGCTGATATAAGTCATATTTCTTTTGGAAGAGAACCAACCTAGTGCTTTCGGGTTGGTGGTTTTTTTTGTTATGTGTCAGCGTGAATCCAAGAAACCTTTGCTGAGTCGATGGCAAAAGGCAAACACATGCACGTCCACACACACATTCACATGCACACACACACAAAAATGCAGCTTTCCGTGTTCTTTCCGCGTTGGCTCTCAATGTGCTAGAACAATATAGCCAGCTCCCAGCCCCTGCCAATCCTACATCTGCTCTCTAAAACCTCCAGCAAATAAGAATTACTGTGGGGTTGTTTAACCAACGCTTACAATATACACACTTTTCATTTTCCCGTCGCTTCTATCCGTAGGCTGGTGGCAAAGGTTTGGGAGATAATGGAGAATGATACCCACTGGGCACGTGCTTTTTCAGTGCTGTGAGGTGGGCAGCAGCCACCTCGATCTCTCTGCTGGCAAGTTTGGGGGCAATAGAAAATGGTTTTCATTGCCATGGGCTTTCGGGAGGTTATCTGCACTGTGTGGGGGAGGTTTCTGCAGCTTTTAGGGTGATATTTTTGTGAGGGGAAGGCTTTGTATTGTGTGCTCTTCTTTTGAATTCCCACTTTTCAGTTGTCTCTTCAATAATTCCTGCAGTTCATGAATGTAATATTTCCGGGAGATACATTGCGGTTTTTCTCCTTTCTCTTCCTCATTTCTAACCCAGCCTAGTTTTGAGGCAACTGTAATATGATAGCAGTTTTGCAGCATGATACAGGCTCAGAACGACTCCTCCAGCATGGAGAATGGGCTGAAGGAGTAGCTGCATCTTGCAGAGGGTAGGGCAGAAGATCTCACTTGGGCTTTCAGATTTTTTCTCCTTTAGTGTTTAGGCTCAGCTGTTACAGAGACCTGAGACAATTGCATGTTGTCTCCTAGTAATAAGACACCATAATAATTCTTTCCACCAAAGAGTCCCAAAGCATTCATGAGTGTTTAATTACCTATTCTATTTCACAGATGAGGATGCTGAAATGCAGAGCAGTTAAGTGATGTGACAAAGGACACCTAGGTATTTGATCGTGTAACTTGAAAAAGAAACAACATGTTATTAATCCATTTCTCATCAAATGACTGGACTGGAGTGGACTGATGTGCTTGCCGTCAATGGGACTGAAGAAGTTTGCACAGCTTTGGATCCTTCCTCCGAATTTATTGCTTAAGTGGTTTTTTGTGGCTTTATTCCTTTATTTATTTCTTTATTCTAGTACGCTGTGAGTTGGAAAATCCCCAATTACCTCTGAATCTCTTTTGTCTGCATGTTTTTCAAGAAGGCAAACACATCCCTGGTATTTCAGCATGGTGAAGAGATTTACAGATCATGCTGTACATGGTAGTGTGCTGGTAGGACTGGAGGCAAATTTGAATTCACCCATATAAGGCTCACATCTGGTATTACAGATTATGTCAATCCTATGGCCCTTCAAATTGTCTGTGAATTTCTCTCTGTAAGAAGAGATTGCTGGAAAAATGTAATTCCTTCCTTCTGTTGCAGAAGTCCTCCCTCCCTGCAGTAGTGAAGCAAACCAAGCAGAGGGGGGTACGCTGAGAATTCAGATGAGTTATGCTAGGCCAAAGTTCTCTTGGACTAGGTGGAAGCCTGCACATGCAAATGATTTCACATGGAAAGGCTGGAATGGCTTGAAGACCCAAATCCCCTGTGGGGTCCATGAAGCAGCCCGGTGTTGGTTAACCTGATACCTGTCATCTCCCAGAGGGTTTTCATTGCTGAAGTAAGCTGACCTGTTCTCTAATTGCTCCAGCACTTTGCTTTCTTGCTATCCACTTTTGTGGGCATGATGCTCGGATGTACTTATGAGCAACATCTCCCACAGGGCAGCCATGGCATTAGCCCGTGTCATTCAGAATACAGTGAGTGTTATACGTTATATCCCACACATATTAGCAGGGTTGGGAGCACGCACCCACAGGCCCCAAAACCACTTCTGGCAGCAGAGAAGCTCTTTACCTCTTGGTGTGTTTGACCGCCTGCAGAAAACAATGTTCCTCTCCTTGTTATTGCTTTCAACTTAGAGAGCTGAGGCTCCTGTTACGGATTTAGAGTTGCTCACCCACAATCAATAGCCTGTTCATCAAATCTCGCTTGGGATGCTTTTAAAGTAATATCCTAGCATCTAATTCAGTTACCTAGGAACTAATAAAAGAAGGTGTTTGGTAGGGAACAATTACCTGGTTTAGCTTTTTTCCTGCTTTCTTAGTTTACCTGTTTGGGATTTTTTGGCATGGTTGCATTCTCTAAGGTCACAGAACAATCTGAATCAATATCCACCATTATTTCTCATTAATAAATGCAAAATTGGTTACTTGGAACTGCTTGTTCCTTATTTTTTACTTTCTCAAATAATACCATAGTTATATAGAAATGCTTTCTTCTAAGTCCCTTCTACCATTTTCAGCCCCAATGAATGAATTCTCTTTTATTTTCTTTTTCTCCTGGAGGTTGACTTTAGCTGTCCCTTCCCTCAAGATATGTGCGTCTGTGTGTGGAATGGAAATGCTGACAGACCCTTAACTATAACAGCACGAAAGGCGCCACTAAAATAACAGTGGAGCAGATGCTGTCACCACTGCCCCTGGTGGGGAAAGAAGATGAAACAGAAGGGCATTAGAGTTGGTAGATGGCAAATTAATCCTATTGTACTAGCAGCTGCAACCACCAAGATGCTAGCATTCATGCTTAGACACTTCCAGTACACCAAGCTCTAGTAGGGGTGATTGGAAAGGATGAGGCACTGAAAGGTCACTGGAGCTGTTTTCAGCTGAAGAATAATAATGATAACGTTGGGGTATGTTTTCTGTTATGACCAAGCTTTTATTTTTGCAGTGTGGCAACTGAGGCTATTTCTGGTATTTTGAGACTTTTAGTATTTCCCAAATGTTGAAATAAAATCCTAATTAATTTTGTTTTCCTGTTCATCACTCCCTTCTCCCACCTCCAAGGTTTGATGCTGAAGCTCTGATTTTGGAACATGGTAATGGAAGTTCAAGTCTCTTTCTTACACTTATATTAGCAGGTAAAAACAAAACCTCAAATCACTGTTATTTTTAAACAGTGAGTAAGGAAGTTATAATTGTCATTCCTAAGACAATTTGGGTGATTCTGTGGGGGTGTTGTGGAAACTGAAACCCAGAAGGACCTGTGACCTGAAATGGTTGGATTAAAAAAGGAATCTTGTTTCCAACGCAGGCCGAGTGGATGGTGTAAATCAGAGTTTTAGGAGCTCAATTTATCCCTACAGGATTTTTTTTTTGGTGAGAACTTGTTGAAGGGAGCTGTGCAAACAATAGCTTGTGCAAGCCAAAGCTGGCATCCAGCAATTCTTAATGTCTGAATGAAAGTGCTTGCTTCCCCCCCCCTCCCCATAGTACATGTTGCCAAGAAAACAAGGAGTAGTTGCTTTAAGCATTTACAAATGGTAATGCACCAACAGCTGGGCTCAATCCAACTGAGCTATTGTAGGGGTATTAAAAAGACAGGCCAGAGTTTGAGATCTACTGCCAACCTCCCTTGCAGAGTTAGGGAACATTTTACTTGGAAAAAAAAGGTCTTCTCTTCCTGCAGAGATCCACGGCTGTATTCCCCTGCAGAGCCTGAGCCCTGCCTGGCAGAGGAGGCAAAACTACATCGGTAGGCCAAATGCTTCATTGACATGAAAGCATGCAATCCAATAGGTCTCCAGCTAGATTATTTATCTCAGTCTAATATTATCTGTGATTTTCACATGCTGCTCGGTACATGAACACTCATCTCATGTGACTGGGCTTTTATAAATTTTCTTCATATCTTTATAAATTTTCCTGGAAAAAAAAAAAAATCACTCAATGAATATAATGCCAGTATTAAAGACATTAATTTTTCTGAAGGGAAGGATTGTTCTGAAGGGGGTTTAATCTGAAGGAGTTTGCTGCTCTCTGCAAAAAGTGCTCACACTCTTTTCCCCATCCAGCAGAAAGTATAAAATATTCTTCCGGTCATCTAGGTTTGCAGGTAACTACAATGTTAAATACTGATTTTTTTTGAATACAATTACAGCTGAAGCATGTTTACAGCAAACATCCTAAAGAAAGAGCAAGGAAAATGATGATTTTCCATTCTAAAGGCCTCTGTTATTAGCAGTGCGTTTTATGTATGCTGCCTTTTCTGAATAGAAATGCACTGCTTGGCTTTTCCCTGAAAGAGAAGTGAACCTGTTTGTTGATGTACCACACTGGGGATGGGTGTTATGTGACATAAAAAGGGCCAAATTTAATTTAAACCAAACCAAAGCACTCCTCCACCCTCCTGCAACAACAAAACCTCGGCAACACAGCAGCAAACCATCCTACAGGCGAACGTGGAAAGTACCTTTTTGTTCCTTGCTAGGGTTATTTGTATTTCTTGGGTGTTTGCACATAGTGGCCCAATGCCCATTTGTTTAGGTTGGGGTGTGTGTGTATTTATGTACTGTTTTTACAGTCGTATGGCTTGCGTCTGTTTTCCAGATCTTGTCCAGGAGCTGCTATTTGAAATAAAAACGTTTGTGTCCATTTCCTCATTAATCATTGTAATACAACCTGCTGCAGCTAAATGACGAAACAGATGCAACGATGAGAATTAAAAGTGATGGATACTTATCTTTGGCTATAAAAGCTGCTAACAATTTACAGAGCTAGAGTGCCTTTTGGAGCTAGAATGTGGCAAATGAGAGAAGCAATAACAGGGGTAAAGAGTTTGCTGTTTGTAAACCAGATAACTATGGGGAGGCTGCGGTGCTGTCTGTGTTTTATGTGGTTTGCCTTTTCTATTGAGTAAGATCAAGTGAGGTATTATTTTAATGCCTGATATGCCTTGTATAGCATTGTTGGAACTGGATGTAACCCAACCCCAACAAAACTGCTGGAAACGTGACCCTGCTTTTGTGTGATGTTTTGAACTTGAAAATAGGCCTCTTTCTTTTTCTCTGCCACATGCACTGGCATGGCTTGTGCACTTTTCTCTGTAAAATGGGTTCCTTTTCCCTAATGAGAGTGGATCTATCCTGACATGAAGAGTGATTTTGAACTGCAGTGCTCTAAATCTGACTTTCTTATGTTATCTTTACCAAAATGCCCCTTTTTTTCAATGCGTTTTGTGAGGATGCTGACCCTGAAAGGTGCAAAAATACAAAGGTCAGAATCTTACAGTGGAAATATTTATGGCAGCTCTCTTGGGAGCACCATGCCTGTGTGTAGTAAGACGTATTCTCTCATCCATCTCTAGTTGCTCTCCTGCTGCAGCTGGGATTCAGTAGCTGTGTTGTTCTGTGCTGTGATGTGTTTGTGATCTGGTTTATGCTTCCAAAATGCTACTATACAGCTCTGCAGTTGCCAACCAAAACCTTCAGGTGCTTGCAATGATTGTCCAGATGAAGCTTCTGAAACATGCATGATAATAACCTATGCCCATGCTTCAAATCTACTGTGAGTATTCTTAGGTTGGTCCTGTATGAAGATTTTTTGCATGATCTGTTTATGCACAAGAAAGATGTACATGTACTCCCCATTCACCTGTGTTTGAGAGAGTTGGAAATGGGGGTCTCTGGTATGTGGGATTTGAGGTAACTGAGGAAGCAGAGTGAAAGGGGGAGCTGTCGGGCAGGTACAGGGGTTGTTAGGCTGCATCATGGAGTGGGAGGTAATGCAAAACACATTCCTTCCATGGAGGAAACTCAGCTTCTTCGGTTTCTCTTCTCACCCCACACTTAGGACTCTCCTTTCAGGAAGACTCAAGGTGCTGCTAGTGGTTGTTACAGACCCTGTGGCATTTTTGACAGATCCCAGGTATGTTTTGGACCAAGTTAATGAAGGGTAATCGCAATTTGAGCCGAATGGATGCCTCTCTTGTTTTGAACCAAAACCATTGTCCTGTGCTGTTGCAGGCAAACCTGAGGCCCACAGGTGATCAACCCCGGGAGCAGCAACACATCAGTTGAAGAGAAACTGATATTTCATTTATTTACTTATTTAGTCACTTATTTTGCTTATCAGACAGTCCCTGCTGATGGGGTGAAAGGCAGTGTGGCAATACAAGTTCAGCTGCTCACTGATCATGCCCTGTTTCAGATGCAGTTTATCTTGATACATTTATCCATGAAAACTCGAGTTTCTCTTGCAAATGTAAAGGGTCCTGAGATTCAAAAACTACTCTAATTTCTCCATGGTTTCCTCATATGATTTATTTGTTTGCTGCCTTTAATGATTCCCATATTTGGGAATAGAGCAATATTGCCTTGTAATGCAGACAACCTAAATAGAGGAAGGGCAAAGTAGCTTAGGGTGTTTTTAACAGGCTTAGAAACCTTTTTCTCCAGGTCATTAGTTGGAATCCACCCTGGGGAATCTAAGGTGGTGAATGTTTACCTGTCAGTAAGGAAGAAGCGATATCAGATACTGAGCAAGGAAGTAAAAGGATGATGTGCATGGGAAATGATTAATAGGAGAGGGCAAGAGGTGACAAGATGTGACCTAAAGCAGGAGGCTCCTTCTTTTACTTCCCCATCTGTCGCTAGGTAGTTTACACTATTTAGATTCCTTTCACATCAGTTGCTTATTTCTCCATGCATCACCTGTGGTCTGTTTGAAACATGCTGATGGTCTTACTCCTGGCTACAAAACCAGCAAAACCTCCCTGGGAGCAGGGAACAGAGCATCCCTCAGGATGTCAGCAACTGTACCTGTGAATGCAGAGTGAAACAGGCACTCGTTAACATTGTCATTCTATTACCTTCTGTGAGTGCCCTGCCTCCCGTGGCAATCTGTGAATGAGAGGTCCGATATCAGGCTGCTTCCCCATTCCCCTTGCATCAAATCATGCCTGCAGCACTGTGTCAGCAAGCACCTGTAGTCCTACAGCCTGGGGGTACACTCAAGCTTGTCTCCAGTACCTCTCCAGGAAAAGAGTGCCTGCTCCTATCCTTAGCAGCACTGCTTTCACTCAGGTGAAGACAGGGAGAGAAAATCCCTGTGCTCAGTGAAGTCAGTCCAATGTTAGCTGATGGTGGGTATGAGTGTTCCTGCTGGAAGCTGCTCTGCTCAGATCCTGCTATTTAGAGTTAGGGCTGGTGGCATTAGGACTTACTAAGCATGAGAAGTTCCCACTGAGTACTGCTTTATTTATACTTTCAAAGCAGAACCTTAAAAAGTGTTGCCAAAATACAGCCCCCTTCCCTTTTTAGTCTCTGCTCATTTTAAACTCCTAAGCAATTTGGGGTTTGTGTTCAGTCCTTGTGACTCCCTCACTGTAAATAGAGAAATTCAAGGTGCTAAGTGGATGTAAATCCAAAGTTCAGGTTCAGCAGCAAGTCCAGTTGAGTACCCTGGCCCCAGTAATTAGCACAGAGCATGTATTTTCCAGGACAGAGAACATCCCTTTGTTATTTGAGTACCTGCTTAGAATAAGAGATACCCTGCATTTACTTAGGACCTTTAAGGGGCAAACATAGAAGAAAGCAAAACCAGCAATGCCCTTGAAATCCCAAAGAGGCACCCCAAAGTTTTACCTTCCAAGCTTTCAACAATCAGGACTTTAGAAACTTTCTGAACTGCTGGCTGCCTTGTATTTAATAGTCCCCGATAACCTTCTTCCTTCATTAATTTGCCTAATTCCTTTTTGAACCCTTTTGTACTTCTGGATGTCACAACGTCATCTGGCAGCAAAAATCACAACTTAATTACGTTGCATGAAGGAGAATCTCCTTTTGTTTGTTTTAATTTTGCCACCTGATATTTTCATTGAGTGCCTCCAACTCTGTGTATTCCGGAGTCATTCCCCATTCACCTTCTTAATACCATTCCTGCTTTTGTAAATGCTCTCACATCTTTTGCTGTGTCTCTGGTCAGCTTTTCCACCCCTCTTTATATCCTTTCTATGCATTCTGTGCTCTGAGATAGAAGTATTCAAGGTGCAGGTGCATTGTAGATTTATCCAGCAAGATGATAGTTTATTTCCCATTCTATTTTTTCTCTCATCTTTCCTAGCAGCTCCTAAAAGCTCCTCTGGGTATTTCTGACAGCAGCTGAACACCGAGGTGACCTTTTCTGATTATTCAAAGTGACTCCAAGATTTCTCTCCTGAGCAGTGCTGATCATTGTGTTCGTATAGTTAGTGTTATTTCTCCCCACATGCATTAGTTGGCATTCACTATCACTGAGTTTCCTCTTAGCTCAAGACATCCTTCTGCAGCTCTTCACAATGAGTTTCAGCTTTGCTCTGAGCAGTTCTTTATCATCAGCTAACACTGGCCCCTCACTCATACTGCTTACCCAGGTTGGTGATGAATATAGCGAGCAACATACCTAAAGCCTTTTTTTCACTGGGAAAACCGATCGTACATTTTATTTCCTACTACTAGTTTCTTCTTATTCTGGGAATTCTTAGCTTCATTGTAAGCAGGTATGTTCACACTGTATTAACCAGGTAGTGTCCTAGGCCATATGCTCACTGAATACTTTAAATCTGTGAGACATCACTACCTTTTGCAGAAACTGTTGGATCCTTCTCCAACACAACATATTTATATGTGTATTCTAATTTTACTCTTTATTTTGATTTCTAGGAATTTGTCAGCTGCAGGAGCCAGGTTTATTGATCCAACATTCCCTCAGTTTTCTATGGAGCCCTTAGGAAAACCCAGTGTTCTTACAATTTCCACTTTTTCTTCCTCAAGATACCAAGGCAGAATTGAGGACTTTATAGGCCTCCATCAGTAGCTCAGTAATGCCTTTGTTTTAGAGCTGTTGAACAGGTATTTTCCAAATCCAGTGACTGGTTGCTATTAATTTATTGATTTCCTTTAAAGGCTTTTCAACTCACTTTGACTTTAATCATTTTTTGCTTTCTTTAATCATTTCACATGAGTTTGGCTGAGGTAACAGCTACTGACGGTCCTCTGCAGGCCTAGGAAACCAGAGGTGTTGTCCCCAGCACATTGGGAATGTTTTAGACCTTTTCTGGACATCTCTGCTTTAAGAGTAGTGATTATTGCAAATACTTTATTATGCTTAGCAACATCTCCTGTTAGCCTTTCCGTATTTCCTGGGGGATTTCATAACCTCACACTCTGCTTGTGCTTTTTGGGAGCAATTACGCCTATCACAAAGTGCTATTTTGTCTGTTATCTAAACACTTCATCTCGGGCGAGAACATAATCTCTTGCTTTTTGCTCACATTTTTCATCATGTTGAATATTGCTTTTTAT
Source organism: Forpus xanthops (assembly GCA_032466535.1). Taxonomy (NCBI): domain Eukaryota; kingdom Metazoa; phylum Chordata; class Aves; order Psittaciformes; family Psittacidae; genus Forpus; species Forpus xanthops. The sequence goes on along the minus strand of JASSUY010054766.1, from coordinate 31,105 downwards.
TTTAATGCCCGTGTGTTTTTCCAGCACTGCTGGGGAAAGCAGCCTCTTGTTTCCAGCAGACAATTCTCCAATAAGTGAGGAGTGCATCTTGTTTTGGAGTTTAATTCTGTTACTTCTCTACCCTGTCTTTGCAAAATCACTACCTACCTCTCTGTGATTTCTAATGCTGCCCATTTAAATAAGCAAGAGGTCTGCACTGTTACGTGTTTTGTATTTATATACACTGCATTGATGGAAGATGGATCCCTCTCCAAATGTGCAAGGGGTATTTTTACACCCCACTAGAATTTCGTGCTTGGCCCATATATTTGCATATTTAACATCAGGTTTTGAAGCAAACTCTCCATTACTTTCATATTGGCTTCTACAGTTATTTTCACTCCTAGAGCAAATGCTGTGAGGATTTAAATCAGCTGTACACAATTCCTAGCATCATAATCTTGGTCTTCCTGCTTCATTTGGGGATCTTAATGAAAACGCAGCTGGCTGCTCCTCTTGCGTATGGACAGCCCCTAATCAGTCTGAATTTTGAAGGCACAACTTTTGGCAGTGCAACTGGTTTAAGTCATGGTGTCTGGTGCTGGTGGATTGACAGTCCATCTTTACATGGTTCAGGTGTCTGTTATAACTGTATGATCCATTCAGCAAAGGCACTTTGTAACATACTCTTAAAAACATGATGAATCTTGCCAAATAACTTAATGTTATTATGAAGTGCTATAGATCCCCCCTACTTTTTTCCATATTTTGATTTCCAGTTCAGTCGCTCTGCATGCCAGATAAAGTCCATATCTCTTAGGCCTGTTTTGCCAAGGTAAAAATGGACAGTGGCTGTCAAGCTTGCTTTTCTTATTAATCTTTTTCTTTGGTTTTGTTTCATTCTGCAATCTTTTGATCTCAAATTAAGCTTGCATAGCTTGTAATATCACAGGCCATGCATTAACTCCTTGTCATACCCCATGAGAGTTAAAGAGTGTGTATTGTCCACCATTGAGCCTCATTTAGTATTTCTGATTAGGAATAAAGCCTTATGTAAAGAACTGAAATATTTCAACTTCTAAGGACTTTTCCACTACACATCTCCTATATTTCTCAGTGCCAGAAGAATGCTTTGACAGTTGAGTGAACAATTTTCCATGAAACTGTTTTTGCACACCCAAATGACAGAAAGGAGATGTTTCCAGATTTGGTCCAGTGATACACATAGGAACAGAAATCTCAGGCTAGTAAGAGAATGGCTTCCCTGCCTACAAGATGAGGTTTGAGCTTGTCCAGACTTGTGTGAAACATCTTCAGGGCCTGAGAACAGGTCTCATTTTGCCTGAAATTCCTCTTTTTACTCTCAGTACATCACATACTGAACCCCTGACAAGTGCTCAAAAATCAGATTTGCACTTTGGCCTAAGGATTACTCTGGGAATTATTTAAGGATACACAAGTCTGCCTGTCTTCACACAGACAGAGGAATGAGGAGGCATTGAAATTAAGTGATTTACAAGGGAAAAATCTGGTGATAGTATTGATATTCATGCTTTCCTGGCTCTCAGTCCTGTAACTGGATCCTTAGGCAATTCTTCTTCTGTCCTGTAGTTGTGCTATCCTAGCTAAAAATGGGGCCAAACCATGAGTCTGAATCTTAGCATCCCCAGAAGTCAGGAAGTAGCCTGTAGGTTCTCTTTTAGATAGCTTCAGCATGAAGCAGAATGTCTTCCGATCTCTGAAGAGTAGCTTGGGTTTTTATTTTCTCTCCTACATTTGAGTTACAGTACTTCTTCATATCAATGTCTAAACTGTTTGATGAATGCAAACTGGAGGAGGTGCTGGAAGAAGTGAATAACACGTCGGTACCAACCAGTGACATTAGCGATTGCAATGAGAAAAATCCTGATGATAACTCTTCAGCTGGGCAGCCTTGGAGGAAAAACAGATGAAATCACTTTGGCTAAAATGGATGTCTGCAGCTTCATTAAATCTCTCGCAAAGAAACAACCCCTTGCCTAATAGTTTTTACAAAGGCAGGAGCAGCCAGTATGCCAAGAGAAAGCTCAGCTCAGACAAACACTCCAGTGGTATTTCAGTTTCAAACCTTGCTTTCCTCCTTATGCTGCAAGAATCAAGAACAACACAAAGTCTCAGGCTTAGAATTCATTTTGGAGTATTTTTTTGCCCATGTAACAGCTTAAACTCAGACATGAGGCAAATGCTGGATTTGAAAATGCAGCTTTCAGTGAGCAATGAATCTGGCATCCGCACACTGCATTGTGCTGCCAGTCCTTTTTTATATACCAACTCGTGTGCTTCCTACTGCCTTATGAGCTGGGGCTGCCTGTGCCATGATGTCGCTGCTATGACAATGATATCGCCAGTTGCCTGCACCATCCCATCCCTTTAGATTTGGAGTTCTAAGAAACAGCAGATTGGGGAAAAACAAGTAAATGTCAACTCTCTGGACTTAAAATTAGTCCTTTCTTCTGAGGATCTCATTGCAGTTCATACACCCAGGCTGGTATTCCTGAGAATTATGGAATTAGATGTTCTCATCTCACATGTATGAGATACCATGAAGTCGAGCATCTTGCCTGGGAAAACACCTGAAGTGTGTTACCTCCAAGAGCAGATTCACTGCTCCTTATTCCCATTCTGTGTGCTAGCCAAATAGCTGTTCTTGTCTAGCAGTCCTTCAAGCTGAGGCCTAATGTATCCAATTAATGAGTAAAAATCAGCCTGAAAGTCATTATTTCAGACACAGTAATGCCGGGCAGCTTTTCCATGGAAAGCAGGTGTCTTTGATAGCTGTAAGACTTAGGATTGGGATCTCAGGACCTCTAGAAATCAGAATGTCTGCTGAGATATAATTTTCTGTTCTGAAATACAGATTGTGCTGGCTTGGGATCCCCGACTCAGCTGTGGAGCAGTTCTTTTGTGCTATCATCTGTCTGCTCTAACAGCGACAGTTCTAATGGGGAGGAAGAAAAAGACATTTACTATGCATCCTTTGCTGTTGTTTTTCTCAACCTGAACAGCTCATTCTACTCTCCTGTTCCTCATGGTCTCCACAATTCCATGGGGTCATCTGTTCCCCTTGTCATTTGTAGGCTTTTTTCTTCCATAACCTGCTGGTCACCCATGGTTCCATCTAAGTTACCTGTCAGCCTCTGGTTTTCTCCTTTTCTGCTAGCTCCTCTCTCTCCATCTTTCTCTCTTCATGGTTTCCCTGTCTTCTCCTTCCTTTGCTTTTCTGTTTTTTTCACCTCTTCTATGTGCTGTGCACCTCTCCAATCCCCTGGACTTCACCCTGAGTATCTCCTCTTATATCCTGCGCCTTCAGCCTCTCCTGAAGAGGGCTGAACTGTGGTGATGGGACATCCTTTACACAACCTCCCAGTTACTTAGGTGCCTGTCAGGGTCTTTACAAATACCCCTGGGAGAGCTGAGGAAGTAACTGGAGCAGGGGGAGATCTCTGTGAGGGGTTCAACAAACCAACATCTGTAGTCATGCGTTAACGGTGTGGTGAGAACACTCACCGAACCCTACGTAACCATGTTGTATTTGCATACTTTCAAGGTGCATCAGCTGAAAGTGGGTTATGCAGGGCATTTTGCAAAATGCTCTGAACAAATGAACTTGTACGATTAGGAAATAAAGTTTTCCACCAACTTTCCAATAACCCATTTCATTTCCCTCCAATCATTACAGAAGTTAACTGCAAAAGTAGTCATTTCACTTGAACCTGCTCCTGATAAGCTATTTGTTCTGATTCATAATACAGGCTGCCTATTCACATATGTTGTTCTCATCTTTTCCCCTGTCTTTTCTCTGGTCCCCACTCATGGTCTTTTCTCAGCACAGGCTGTTGGCTTGGGTGTTATTTGCAGGGCTGCATGAAGACACCTGAATTAGCCTGATAGCTCAGGTAGTGAAAGCAGTTTTTGCAGGGAGAATCATAGAATGGTTTGGGTTGGAAAAGACCTTAAGATGATACAGTTCAACCCTCTGCCATGGGCAGGGACACCTTCCACTACAACAGGCTGCTCCAAGCCCTGTTCAGTCTGGCCTTGAACACTGCCAGGGATGGTGATGTTGCCTTTCCTGGGCTAACAAACTCTCTCTCTTTTTCTTCACAGGGTGTGCTAACCTGGGAAGATTGTTTCCTGTCCCTGTGCTTCATCACCGAGTTATCTAAGGTACTGCTCTGTTCTCTGTACAGAACTATCCCAATAGCTGGCTTCATCTTCTTCCTTCCATACTCTCCTGAAACTTCACTTCAAAAACCCTTCGAAGTGACAGCTTCAGTGACAGGTAAAGACATTAACCTACTAATAAAATTAAACAATAAGAAATGAAATCATGTTTTATATCCTGAAAACAAGCCCACAATCAGACTAAGCATTTGCTGATTTTCTTCCTGTGTTTCTATGTTGTCCACTCATCTTATCTACTCCACACCATGGCTGAATCTCTGCTTATTTCTGTGTCTATTTGTGTATTATTGATGTGCATGGGAGTCCTGATAATGTGGCATGTACATGTGATTTGGAGAATATATGCACGTGAATATTGCCTTCCAACTGAACTATATCCAGCGGGAGAAGCTAGAAGGCAGATCTTCTGCTCCCTCAGCTAGGGTGTATATGCAGAACACCAGACTGAAGGAGCGTCTATATTACTGCTTGCTCAAAGCAGCAGAGGCTCTGTCATACATAATACAGAGACATCATTACTAATATAAAACACTGCTGGGGAGAAGGGACACATGGGCGGGCCAAGATGGCAGATGGCTTTTAGCGGCGTGCTGCTTTCAGTTCTTCCACCTTTGTAATTTGTGCAATTTAAAGCCTTTGGTTACTGTTTTTAGTCTGCTGTCCATTGGCCCTGGTGGGAGTTTTTGTTGTTGTGCAAGAGTGCAGTGTGTTTTTAGTGAGGGCCACAGCCAATAGTATGTGCTGTGTTCTCCTGGCGACTGGTATTACAAAGGCAGGCTAGTCAAGAATAGCTTTTATGATTAGCTGGTTTGCTGAAGAATTGATGAAAATAGCAGTTATCTTGGCTGTGTAACCTCTGCTCTGCTGTACTGCAGGATTTTGTGGTTGCTCTTTAAGGCACTAATACTGAGCTAGAAAGCTTTTTGGCAGCTAAAGAGAGAGGATGGAACTAAAAAATACCTCGAAGAGAGGCAGTTTGTGAGTGGGGATAGGGATCTATGGGAATATCTTCCCTGATTTGCATAGTGATGGTAGAATTCTTTGTGAGGGTGAGGAAAGTTGAATGAGCCAAGTGGCTTTTCCTGTGCTTTAGGAATGGTGTTCAGGAAATCTGAGGTTACTTCAGGCCCTGTTGTGTGGGCCAAAGTCACTCAGGTTCCTTTAGCCTCAGCCTCCCATCTGTCAAATGAGAATAACATTTTGCTATTTGAAAAGGCATCGAGTCATTCTCATCCCTTCACTGAGAGTCCCTGATGGATGATGCTGGAGGAGGGCAAGGCGCCGGAATACTAGGTGTCAGTGATAGTTCCAATGGGTGAGCCTGACTGGTCTGTGCATAGCTGAGGAAAGTTTATCTTCCTTTGCACAGAGGCAATCACGGCCATAAATTCAGCCCTTCAGATCAGTGCCTGCAGGCAGATGCGGCAAACGAGGATGACTCATTTCCTATCCCCAAACTCCTTTTTGGCTCACTTCAGGACCATGAAATTTAGCATCTTATGTGGAGTGGGCTGCTCACCTCTAGCTGCTACAATAGATTCAATTCTTCAGATGGCTGAACTGCCTTGTTGTGGCTTGGCCCAACAGTGGAAGCACAGGAGAACTTTTAATGAACCCATTGTAAATGGGAGAAGCAGGAAATGGCGGATATTTTGTAAGGCACCTTTTTTTCTTGTGGATAGATACCTGCTTCGATTTCTAGACTGAAGAAACTGAAAGACACAACCCTTCTTTCAAGTTCAAGCTTTCACGGATGCTTCTGAACTAGAAAGAAGCCCAAGATGCAAAGCCTGCACTTTGTTTTCCTGTTTTCCCTGCTTTTTTAAAACCCTCCTCAATTTTCTGATGCTTTGCTTCTGTATTTCAGGTTTTGTTTCTTAATTTGCTGAGGCCCTGTCTAATTAAGCAGGTGAAACCAGCTCTGCTAAGCACAAACTTTATTGTGCTGCTTTAAGTACCAGTTAAATTCCTGAAATAAGTTTAGGAATTTCTTACATACTCTTTTTGGATTTAATTTTTAGATTCCTGCTTCCTGTACTTTTAGCCATTTGTTATGCTCTGAAACATACATTGTAACTGGATTTTTTTAATCAGAAGTTGAGTGCACATGGAGCGTGAATGTAATAGCCTATTTTCAACTCTATTTTCAGGAGTTGTTTTCATTCACGATGCGTACAGTAGCTATAAAAAGACATATTATATTTCCAAGGTCTGTCACATTATTTACAATGTGAGAACACAAAAACCCCTCTGATGTTTCCTGATAAATAGTCAGAGCCAGTAGCACAGCTGAACAACAGGTTAGGTACATCAGGTTCATCCCCAACGTCAGGTGGAGTAAAGAAGCCAAATGTACAGGAGCACACACTTTCTAGAGGACAAGAGTGTACTGTGATATCTGTGCTTTCAAATGCTGGAGTACGTGGGTTAACACAAACGTTTCTGGTATTTTGTGGCCTAGCACTGCTACCTTCCAGGCAGGCAGTCATCTAAGCAAAATTTCCACATGGGTGGCTGCTGAAAAACACAATGCCCCTTACCCTGCGGTGAGTCCTTGTTGCGTTCAAGTCAATGACAAAGCTGCCTTTGACTTCGGTGGGGTCAGGACTGGTGATGTCTGTTTTCCATTCAAGCTTTGGATTGGAGATATGCGGTAAAAATAGGCTTCCACTCAGGGGATGGGAAAGCTCCGTGGGTATGCACATCTTTCTCCTTTATGGCCACAGATTTTTTCACCTTTATGGCCAAAAAGGGTTTATTTTCCTTTGAACCTAGATGTGCCAATGGAAGAAATTACCGCCTCTGTTCTCAAAGGTTACTTCTTCCTGACTCTTTAAATTAATTAAGGGCAAATCAGCCAGGTTAGTTTATACAACTAGAAATTGTGCTTTCAGCTGGGATATTTGACCTGAAGTGAACTGGGGAGTGCTCAGAGATGCTATGCAGCCCTCATCAGGGTAAAACGAAAACCAGGAGGCAGATGGGTGTAAGCACTAAACTCTGGGTCAGGAAAAGGGTATGTGCATAGTTCAGGTCATTAGAAGTGCGTGGCTCCTTCATAGACTTGATGTGGCTGAAGAACACTACCTACCAGAACTGTGTGCCCATGGAGTGAAGGTACAATGGTCTAACTATTCTCAGGAAGAGCCTTAAAACAATAGAGTGCTATAGGGGTACAATGGCTTGCCTGAACCAAATCTTATTCCGAAGGATAAGTGAAGAACTTTGATCTCTGGGTCTTACATTCATGTTGGAAAATCTTTTCTTTGTGTTCCTTCTCTGAGGGTCCTGGTGTTCCCACAGAATAGCTGTCAGGCTGTTGCTGTGAGGTCTGCTAGTGGGAAGGGTTGTCAGCCAATAATATGTTCTTGTGCTGTGGGCTTAGTGCACCTTAAGAGGTGCACAAGGAAAGGCCATATCACGCTCTTTTTAACTTAATGTAGCTTTTGTTGCCTGCTTGGTTTTGGTAGCGCTCCAAAATGACATTTCAGGCCTTCAATACTGGCTTTCCCCATTTACATTTAAAAGACACCCTCAGAATTGCAGGGTGCTTGCAGAAAAATGTGGTTTCATACATCCAATGGAAACAGAAACAGCACTTACAGTGAGGTGTTTTCCACAAGTGCAAGGCCCTAGTGGGCATAGCTGGGTTCAGGTATGGCTTTTGTTGCTGGTGAATGCTCTGGTGGTGGATCTAACCAAACTTATGGGTTGGTATCTGTTGTCTGTCATTTTAGTGTCCCTGCCATATTTTGTTTTTCTCTAAAATGGATGCTGCTGGTCTAAATCATCGGAGAATGGTACAAATCAGACAAACCCAAAAGGAATAGAAAGTATAAAATAGATGCTGGAACAACACAAAAGGACTCCTTCAGCAGGGATCAGAGCTTTAATTTATTTCACAAGAAACTAACTCATTTAGGCAGTACATACTCTGGATCTCTTACACATGCAAATGGATGACAAAGGCAGGCTTCTTGATTTTCAAGTGATGGAAGTGGTTTTGTTATACAGTGTGAGTTGCAGGACTTTGTGCTCAGCTGTGTTTTGCAAAAAGAGACGGTTTCCCTTCATTTTTATTACACGGTGCTTTCTCACTTGAACGGCATCTTTTGTTGTGTGCTGCGTACCTATGTACAAAGTGAGCAGTCCTAGATTGCTGACCATACACAGCATTTGGAACCTCTGATCTGTGTCTTTGTCTGTGGAAGAATTCTAATCTTATTTACAGAAAGAATTACATGAACATTTATGTACCCTACAGTTTACTTTTCAAATTATTCCATAACTCCATAATTCACAGGCTGCGCCACTTTGGTGCCAGCGTTTCTTTTGCATCTTGTTTGTTTGCAAGAAGGTTCTTCAGGCATTTTTTGAATTATAAGTTGGCAAACAAGAATTTCCTTCCTCTTCAAAGCAAACACAACAATAAAGACTTAACGGCTAGATCCTTGTGGGAAGCCTGCTGACACCTTATTAAGTATATTTAGTGCCTGATTTTAAATTATGTTTAGAAATGAAGAGTCAACTTGTTCAACGTACTTTGTGCCATTCAGATTCTGACTGTGAAGTCCCACATCCTATGAGAGCAATGAAACTGCAGCCCTCGTGCAATTCAAGGCAGCTGGGATCTTAGGGTTGGGATGATGTGTGTATAGCCCTACAGTATGAAGCTGCTGATCCCTGTGTATCCAGGAAAGTCTTAGGGCTTCAACAGAGCAATCTGTTGAGGCCAGAAGGTGGCAGAGGGGGCAGAAGTGATGCTACACTGTTTTGTTGCAGCTTTTGTGCAGAATGCATTGATCTGCAGGCTAATTTCCAAGACCAACAATTGAAAGAGCAAATTCACAAGGGATGTTTTGGACTCCTCAGTGGTGGTTTCTAAGTCCTTGCTGAACAGCTAACCATGAGAGAAGGTCTAGGTGTAGTTGATCCTGCCTAGCTGCAAGGAGCTGGGCCAGCAGATCTCTTAAGGTTCTTTTGGCTATAAACGTACTTAATTTTATTATTATAATGGTGAAATTCAGGACAAGAACAATTGAAAGGGAGATGAGAAATTCTATTAGCTGAGCAATAACAGAAAAGGGAAATGCTTCTCATTTTAACTTTTTCTGTCAGGTGATAGCTCTGAAAATGAGCAGTTGCTGTAACACTGTCATCCTTTCCATTATAATTTCCTTTCTCACTTATTGCTGCTGGGTCAGAAGGTGACCCAAAAGGCTAGTGAGAATAGGTGACTTATAGATGGCTTCACTGGGGACTCAGCTTCTCAGCCTCGAGTAATTCAAGGAGGTTGTTTTGCATTACTTATTACAGTTGTGCAGCTGCAGTCGAAGTGCATTAGAGGGCTGGTGGGCACATCTTTTGAGGTGATCAGTCTTGGGGCTACTCTGTGCTACCATACTAGGTTGTTGCATATTTTTGGTAGAGAAAGCTTTATTGCTGTCCCTTCCCTGCCCAATTTGATTGCTAGGTGCAGGTCAAAGCAGTTGTCTTGGAGGTTGGATGGATATGCCACAGCTAAAGTGTCTGAATACTGCCTGTTTGTTGGAGCAGAGGGTCAGAGGAGGTGGACTTGAAGGCTGCAGCCTATTGTTGCTAACGTGAGGGCTGAACTATGCCTGGGGAGTGCCCTTAAATTCTCAAGGTGCAGCATGCCCAAGACACACCAACCTCACTTGCTACCTGGGGCAAATGGTTCATACAGAAGAGAAAAAAGCAACTAGTAGGAGGTGTTCAACCCCATATGGATACAAGGTCAGTCTGACCTATTATCTATTTCTGTCTGAGGTAAGCAAAATCACTTATTACCAAATGGCAGCATCCATATGGGGATCAATAAGGGGACATCTGCAGCTTGTTCCTTTCATGAGCGTAATAGTGTCTTCTGTTTTCTCTCCTTTGATATTTTTATTGGGGTAATTCAGTCTGACAATGTTTTTAAGTTAGCGAGAACAACCAAAGGATAAGCAGTTCAGTCACCTTGGCCTCTTTCTTCTCCTACTATTAAAAGTGAGGCTAGCTGTTATTATGATATAGTATTTTATTCATTGACTTTCTTTTGAAGGTTCATAATGTGGAAGCCATTTCAAAAAATCAATTTGCATAAATGCTTTTTAATAACAAAAATGTGTTTACTCTTCCTTGACTTATTAATTTTTCTGCATAGCGATTATATACAAAAGCTTGTGTGTATGTGTAGATACATAGATCTATATTCACACGTGCACATATGTACACACAAAAGTTGTCTCCTGTAGCTGGAAAGAGTTCAACTGAGAAAAATAACGTGCCCACCAAAACAATTGCAATTTTTCAACAAGATCCCAGTGTTTTCTTTGTAAAAAACTAGGATTGGAAAAACATGAGGTTTTCCTGCCAGATTCCATTCATTTTCAGCAGGAACAATCTGCTCCTCTCAGCTGAACATTTTACAGCAAGAATGGCTGGAACTGAGGAACCAGCTCCTGTTTGGAAATAGTAATTGTTTTTAATGAAAATGCCTGCCTACCATTTGGAGCTAATACTAGAACCACGATTCCAGTAGGACAAAGCATCAGCTGGACAAAAATATACAATGCAAGAGGGCAAGATGTCACGTTACCAGGAAAGCAAAGGAGAAGCTTGCTCTTTTTTCCTGCTTTTTCTTTTTTTCTCTTTTTCTATTGGTTTCATCTTTGGTTCCCTAAGAGATACCAGATAATAAAGAGGGCAAGGGCCAAAAATCACCTGGTGGTGACTGGAGTCATGCCAAACCATTGTATGTCTGAAAATGAAGCTGATGGTAAAGGAACAATGTGTTAGGCTTCCCTGATAGTTAGGGTTTGGTTGGGAAAAAAATATAACTAGCTTGGCAGAAATAATCTGATGTAGAAGGAGACAGATGTGATTGAGAGAACCTGAGAGCTCTGCCTTGTACATCCATGTCCATGCACTGCAGAAACAAGCATCTGAAGACACAGTGACGTTTTTCGAGCAGAGGTAGAGAATCCTTATCAATGATATCTTCAATATCTCTATTTAGAGCCAGGTTTTGCTGTGGTTCTTATGATGGGATGCAGACTAGGAAATCAGAGAAGGAGAATATGTCTGGCTGTGTTTAAAGCCAAATGAATATTTGCAGGAAAAGTTAAGTCCCAAACTCAAAAATCTCTGATGGTGCAAACCCATTAATGGAAATGCCTGGCTTTCATGTAACACGTGCTTGTCAATCTCAGCTTCCTACACTACAGCAATGGACTCTGCTAAGGTATCTAAAGCATTTCTTACCATCACTTTAATAATGTGAGTTGCCATCACTAAATATGAAAGACATCTCCCAGATAACATGAGGAAGTTAAAGCCCACCCTTTCACTTACCCTTGCTGTTAATAAGATTTTCAGTATTTACTGGCTTTGCTGACTCAAGCTTGGTTTGGAACACTTGATTTGCCTCTTTGACATAACTGTTCTGTAATTCAGTTTGTGCCAAATTGTTGACGAGCTCAGAACGTGGTCTATTAGCACGACAAGAGTAGATTCTTTTCAATTATTTATTTAGGTTTATTTTAAATTAATGGAGTATTTCAGTTGAAAAGACAAGAAGTATAGAATTATATCTGTGATAGTCTAAAAATATTAGAGAGAACTGAGAGATTTGTAGAGGAGATTTGTCTTAGATGAGCTGATACAATAAAAAATAATAGATAAGGTTTCAGACAAACCAAACTTGCTATTTGACCAAGTCAGTGAAATGGAGTGTCTAGAATTTAGACTTTGATTCTATTAGGGAAAATATCTATTTAGATGCCTTTAAAATGCCAAATACGATCATCACACTATTTATTTTCACAGCAGATGCAGGATGGCTTTTCATATCAATGATCATTGGAAACAAAGGCAACCAGGAGGGTGAACTCATTCTCACCCCAATAATTCCACTGTGATAACACAGGTTAATGCTGAAAATAATTCAGGTCACTGTGTGAATCTACTAGACCATAGCAGGTTCTTTACAGGCATTTCAGTTTATCATGCTGTGTTTTAAGAAGTCAAAAATATGCCCCTTAATCTGTAGCTATGGCAGAAAGCTCTCCCACTGACAAATTTGAGTTTCACTTACAGATCTTTAACTTGTCTTTCTGTATGTTCAGTGTGGCTTGGAATAGCAGAGGAGGAAATAAAGGTTGTAGCCAGCTTTGCAAATGCCCAAATTTTGTGGTGCCAAGTGTCAGTTTGGTCTTGAGGAACTGTCTGTACACTTGGGGTGTTCCAGGGGCCACAGTATAGCTTGGATGGTTGCAACTCAGGCTTCAGGTGCGTGATGGAGGTCTGAATGGGTGCATGTACTGGAGTATTAGAAATACATTCTAGGTTGCCCAATTTACTTAGCAGTTGACTGTCTTTTAATGGTTGGGATTAAAATCTGCTGGCAAAGTACATATTAATAGCTATTTTTAAATATTGCTGCTTGGTAATAAAGACTTAGTGATACTCAGGGGGAAATCTTGAAGCTAGCAAGACAAACTGATGCTTGGCTCTGTAGATGTAAGCCATAAATCCTTTGAAGAATCAATCATCTCTTTTCAGTTTACTAGCAACACAGAGAGCTGTGAGTGCAACCATATATACACTGAAGCATTTGTGATTGCTTTTTTGTAGGGACTTACAGAACAAACTTAATTACAGTTTGGTGCTTACTGTTGCTTACAGATCTGACCTGTTGGTTGAGAATGCAGGGTTTTGCAATTTAAGCCCACACCTACAGAAAGCTGCTCCTGGAAATCTTTAGTTGAAGCTACTGATGGACCAGACGTGCTGGGCTCAGATGAACAGCACACTATCTTACAGAGAACTGCTGTGTCTTGGATTTGGAAGGAAGACCTTTCAGCCCAGATTGCATCTTCAGCCCTGTGCAAATGTCAGCCAATGATTTTTTTTCTGCAAGATCTACATGCTGTGTCCAAATAGGATCTGGCATTGTGCAGCATGCGTTTTAGTCCAGATGCTTGAGGTAGCTCCTTGAGCTTCTGAGCACCACAAGATTGCAAACTTGCAGGTCATCTTGTGGTCAAACAGTAGATGTTAATTTTCTGAGTTTTAGTGAATGCTGTTCATGTGGAAAGGAGTTGTTCTGCTGCTCGTACCCAGGTCTGCCATCCAAGGAGAATGATGAACATGAAATACGGCTTTTCTAACATTTCCCCGTATGTTTTGTTAATAAATCCCAATTTATTAGTCATTTCCTGTTTTGCTCTAGAAAAAAGGCCAAAAGAATCTATTAAAAGCCTCTCCATTAATTTCTAAATGGGAATTGGAAAAGGCGGTAAACTGTGCAATTGCTTCTTTGAGATGGAAGAATTAGATCTGACACTATATTCTTGTTTGCGGGGCTTGCTGGAGATGGGTTTTTCTGCACTGAGTGCGTAGAGATCTGTCACAGCTGAGCATGTTCAGATCCATGAATAGCTTTGAGCATGGAACGGTTTTATTGTGTTAAATGGAGTAATCTTATATTTCAAAAGCTTGAAGTAGATTTTAAGGAAAATAATGGTGCAAAATGACAAGGTTTTATGCATAATATTTGTGCGTGTTCTTTGAGGTGTATTTGCTTCTGACATTCTCATGCCAATTTCAAGCCTTTACTGCTGCATCCCTTAGTTCCCCTTTGATTCTTCTCTTCCATGAACCCTCTGTAAGATCCAAGCAACAGAGCTTTATCCCAAGAAGACTTTCCAGATCCCAACTATTTCTTTGGAAGACAGCATCTCTCCCTCTTTCTGTGCTAAGCTAGGAAGGATATTGAAAATGTGGATCTTAATCTTTCAGTCAGACTCAGCTAAGCATGTAATTCCTGGATGAGTTACAGGTGCAACAACTGTGTTGGCTCTGGTGGATCCTTCCAAAGCTGACCACACTGAGTAAAGGTGGGAGCTGCTTATTGAGAATAATGTATTGTATTGTATGATACAGCATGGTGGCCAAGCTTTCCCTTACTGGGCATGGAGCTACTTCCCTCATGATGTGCAGCTTGGATTACATCCTGATTCTACCTTGGGGCTGGACCTTGGAGCATCATCTCTTCCTCACTGCCCTGGTTTCCATGCAGAGACAAGCAGTGTGGGTAGCTTGTGTGAGAGTATACCCCCAGCTCTTCTGCCCACCAGGTACATGAGACTGTGTGCCTAGAGAGAGGCAATATCTGCACTGTGTCTAAATACAGCTCTCTGGTTTTGTTAATAGCATTTCTGTGGGCTGGGCATGTAAAGGGCTTTCAAAACAAGATTGGCTTAGACAAAATACTACCTCTTGGTTCTTTTCTTCTCTGCTCTCTTCCCTCCATAGCTCAGTCTGTGCTGTCTGAACTGCCTTGCACAGTATGTTCTCTAGACATTATGCTAGCAGGTTTCTATCGTGGGCAATGACCGTGTGTTTTGGTGATTTGTGGTTGACTGTAACAGTAGGGTTTATGCAGACAGTTCCTCCACCTCCTGTCTGCAGCAATGTCCTGAAGCTATCTGTTGTCTTGGGTATTCTGAGGTCAACGAAGGTCCACTTATTTTCTCTTTCTCCTCTGACAGTAGAATTTATTCTGCCTCTAGTACTTATATCCCCCTGTTCAGATGAGGCAGTGGTTTTTATTTAAATGGAGTACTAGGAAAAGATAAAACAAATTAACACAATGAACATGAGTTCATATCTAATGATGTCTCATTACACCAAAACAGTTCCATGCCAGGTCATTTAAATTGGGAAAGAAGACATGGGCTTCATATAAGAAAATATGAGAGGGAAGTACAAGTGTGAATCAGGGAGTCTAAGAATGCTGTTCTAAAAACAGGACTCAGAAGTATCAACCCAAATCTTACCCATGGGGGATGATATCTATTAGATGTTACATGCAGGAGAACATGTATTGGGGCCATTACATTCCCATCTAGAAACCACAGTAGGATTTGTGGAAGAAGTGGCCTTTGCCTGACTTCCGAAATTGGGTACCATGTCATTGCTGTTGTGTATAACTTTTGCATTGTTGCGCAGTTATATTGAACTTTTCCTTACTGTCTTTTTAATATTCCATGACTACAGAACTTTTGAATTCCCATTATTCTTCAGTTTAACATGGCTGAAAATTCTGTCTTATTTCACTGCTTTTAATTAACATTTCGACGTTCTGGGATATTAGTTCAGTTTTTCCCATTGTTTCATTTAATTATTAGGACTTAACTGTATTTCAATCAATTCCTTGGCCTTCTGTGTTACCTCAAGAAGTAATAAAAAGTTTCAGCCATATATATATATATATTTATATATTTACTGAATACCAGCATTTCTCATAGAAAAATATATTTAATTACTAGGCAGAATTAATGGTTATTTTCCTTTGACTTCATCGGAATTTAAATTTAATTTTAAAGTGTAAATTTTAATAGTTTTCAATTTTCCTTTTATTTTAATTTTAAATGCAGTTGGAAAATTACAAAAGGAAAAATAGAACCAAAATTAAAAAAAAAATGACAGGAATTAGAGGTAGTTTTGGAACATTAGAGTTCACTCCTTTGGTCTTCTAGAAGAACCTGCTTCATCCCTCTCTCTTGATTATATAGGGTCTTATTGTGGGCACCTGAAGTTAGATTTTGAAGTTAAACAGTATAAATCCCTCCCGTACTGTTTCACATTTATGGTGAATTCCTTTGTGGATCAAAGTTTATGGCCATGGCCCCTAGTTAGCTATTTTTTAAGAAGTTTCTGTAGAATAGCAGGGGATATTGTGCTTTTAGAAATAGGATTGTAAAGTCTTAGACATCATGGGGAAGCTACAATAGAAAATCCTGGACATAGTCTATGATGCTGGCATTAAAATATGAGACCATTTCCTCCTGTTTGAGTTCATATGGATGTTTCTGCAGTTTTGTGTTAGTCATTATGAGCTTAATGCCCATCTCCAGGCTGCTTTCACTATTGAATTTGCTGTCTGTGGACTAAATCGGGGTTCATGCTGAGGATTAGGATGCTGAAGTCCTTTGTTTTCCAAATAGCTCTTTGTGGGCAGCACAACTCTTTTGCAGATTTGCTCTTTGTTTTGTACTTGGGCCTTCCTGCTGACACTGTACACTTCATCATTAAGGGTCAAAGTATGGCTCTCGAGTTTACTTAATTAATAAAAAGAACTATATATTCATCCAAGAACCTTTAAAACGGTTTAGACAAACCTTCCCATGCCATCACAGAATCCCAGACTGGTTTGGGTTGGAAGGTACCTTAAGATCATCCAGTTCCAACCCCCTGACATGAGCAGGGACACCTTCCACTAGAGCAGGTTGCTCCAAGCCCTGTCCAACCTGGCCTTCAACACTGCCAGGGATGGGGCAGCCACAGCTTCTCTGGGCACCCTGTGCCAGATCCTCACTACCCTCACAGGGAAGAACTTCTGCCTTAGATCTAATCTGAAGTATTGTCATAAAGCAATGTACTTAGATACAATTAAAAATAGTTGGAAGAACATAAAATATAATCTGTTATTCAGCTGTACAGCTCGATAGGAGTGTTATCCTTCAAGTCAGCTGAAACTGCTGGAATACTCAGTGCCATCATCCCAAATGTCCTACAAAAGGGCACGCGTACATGAGCGCTCTTTGCTGTACATTGCATATCCTGCAGCTTTCTTACCCCCACATCCTGAAGTCAGTCAAGCCTTCTTTAAAGTGTTTGGCTTTGGGCAAGTACAAAGTTGTGTGGCAGGTGAGGGGTTAATGACATGCATGCAGCTGCTAATACTTCACCTTCAAGGCAATGTGGTCTTCAGGGATAATCTATCCAGGCAGGCTCTGACATGAGATGTGACATTTACCATCAAATACAGCTAGGGCCATTGCACATTTTCTTAGGGCTATCAAGACCTCCTGGTGGCCTTCTTTCTTTTTGCCTGCTGTATGGGTTTTCATTAACCAGCTGGAGTCTCTCTGTTTCTACATCTACTTCTGCTAGGCATCTGCACATGTACTTGTGACTCTGAGTTTCCCTAGCTACCTAGAGAAGCCTATTGTTAATTGATGACTTACCAAAGAATATCGAGTCATCTATCCATAAAATGAGGTGGGCTGAAGAGAGATACTTGTGAGAGAAGATGTTAACAACTCTATATATATATATATATAGACTCCAGTTGTAAGAGCACTAATTGTAAGACTTGCTCAGGAAATAGTTGAAGGTTTAAATATATACCTGAAAAATACCTTAGAAATTTTTGGAAGCAAATTAGAAGGTATAAAGAGATAACAACTGTAAGTGGTGAAACTGAGGCACAAGGACAGGGTAATAAGAGCACTTGAGTCTCACATGGTTTGTTTGTACGAATCTCTAGATCCATTACTCATAAGGCAGGGCTACCGTACTGGTAGTATACTAAAGGTAGCCTGTGGTATGGCTTCTGTGATGCTGAGCAGAGGTGGTTTCATACTTATAACTGGTGTAGGCTGGGTTGGCTCTGTGTTTGCTCGCAAAGGGTTGCCTCTGCAGTGAATGGACCTCAGCCCAAAAGCAGCCAGGGGCCATGCCTGTGCTGTGGGTTTAGGTGGGCAGATACACTTGAGTTAGACATATTTGTAGCTGATTTGGATGAAAGCGCTGGGAGCACAGGAACCTCATTTGCAAGTGCTAGAGCCCTGGCAGTCTTATTTGGCATTTATTGAAGCCTGGACAGTATATACACAACTACAGCTCTTGAATGCTACGGTGCTCAAGGCCAGATTGGACAGAGCCTTGGGTGCCATGGTTTAGTGTGAGGGGTCCCTGCCCGTGGCAGGGAGGTTGGAACTGGATGATCTTAAGATCCTTTCCAACCCAAACCATTCTATGACTCTTTCACCAAGAGGAAGGCAGGAAGGTTCTGCATTCATACCCTTGATTACAATCCAGATATGTCTTTCTTTGTGTCACTATCGGGCCTATCAGTTCTGCTTGCTGTTACTTGGGTATAAATCCACACGCACACTGACGTTCAGTTTGTCACACAGATGAAGACTCAAAAAAAATAAAGATGAATTTGAATAAAGGGAAGCAAGGTAATTACACTCATCTTCACAACATTCAGTTCAGCTCCATCCGGATCTCTAATTTAAGGTCAGCCCAATAATTCAGTGAACAAAATAGAAGTGGATGCCATTAAAAACTGAATATTTACCAGGCTTCAGTGCTCACTGAACGTAGCTGTTCTTTACCTTGGCAATTTGATTCCTTTATTTGCCTGACTTAAAACTGAAAAATCCTCCAAATATTATACAAAGTATAACTACAATCTGGATGTGAATGGCACCGGTGCTGGTTCTTGTTGGTTTCCACACACGTTTCTGCTTCATTCTTAAAGGGAATAGTTGCGCCTATGCGAAGAATTTCTGCTTACTTTTCGCAGGACCTGGATAATCAGGGATGGATTCTAGAACTATAGCTTGTTTAGTCCTCTTGTAAGCCTGAAACATGTTAGAGTATGTGAAGGTTATTCATTGAGGCAGGCAAACGAATGGGTGGTCTCTGTTCAATTTTTAATCTGCCCATTACTTTAGCTGCTGTCTTTGATGATGCTCTCACCAGAGAGGCCAAGGGCTAAGCAGATAGTGCAGCAGAGCAGCCTTTTTCTACATTAAAATTTCCTACTGTTACTAAATAGGTCCAAGCACAGCTCCCAGAAATACAAGTGATGAATAAGCAAAGCAATGTCATCCAACCTGGAAAACACACTAGAAGACATGATCATAAAATGCCAGCAGTGATGGATGTCTTGTCTACACTAGAGCTCCTGTCAGCACTAACGGCAATGAGAATTTTTTAGGGAAATCTCAGATATAGAGGCATTGAAGTTGGTTCCTGTAGCTCAGGGCTGAGGTGTGTTTCTGTAGGGCTGTTTCAGGCATGATTGCTGTGCTCCTGAAGTACGTACCCTCTGGATGAATCAGGTTTCTATCTTCTTTGGTCTGAGTTCATTTATGAGTACAGCATTCATTTATAAACAGTATAAAGCTGTTTATTAACTGATGCAGGCCCCTTCTTCCTCGTGATGTGCTTTCTGGCTGTGATGTTGAAGGTGTCTCTTTGCCAACAGGCTCTACTGCAGCATGGGCAGGACTCTGGCTCTCACTGTGAGTTCTAAATGGGAGAGAAGAAGGCTGAAGGGAAGAAAGTACATACTCAGGTAGCAGCTTCAGTAACTAGCAAACAATAAAGAGAAAGCTATATGAAACAATAGATTCAATAGAACTTCAGAAGTTTCTCTGTTCCACGGCTTGTTGCAATGTCAAAACTGAGACTTTGAAAGCTCTGGCCAATGAGTCTTCCAGCTAAAAGAGGGTATGTAAGATAAACAGGACATAAGAGCCTGGTTAGTCTCAGCCTGCTGCTGAGCAGATACCAGCAGGTTTGGGGACTTCAGTCTGCAGCAGGGCAGCTCCTTGCCCATGGAGCTGTGGGTGCTGATCACACTCCTGCTTGTGTTGCCCAGGGCTGGTCTCCTAGTGCTGTGTTACTGAGGTCTGTGGGGAAAAGCGTAAGGCAGCCTGTTTCACATAAATGGCATCACCTATTGCAAGTGACAACATTTGGATTTTAGAGGGATGCAGTAACCTGTTTTCTGGCCTAGCTGACAGCAAACAGTTCCCTGAGTCTCAGAATAAGGGAGGTAAAATATTCTTTCCCATTGGGGTAAATTCATGGCATTCTAAGTAAATGCTACATATCTATTTCCCCCGAAAGCAGCAACACGCTTTCTCTTCATTTGTATTTCAGGGTTAAGCACAGGTGAGGAGTGTTATTATGGGATGGAAGGATTGGGGGAATTCTCTTCTCTATGGGGATGCATCTGTGTATGTACGTATGTATGTATATATATGTATTTATGGGGGTGTGCTCGTATGTATGTATATATGTATATATGTAACTGAAACAGGGCATTTCTGCTAGCTCCTGAACCTTAGAGTCCATAAAAAGACTTTATAACTTCTCCTAACAGTCACTAGATCTGCAACAACAGACACCAGAATAGTTTAAATGGTTTGAAACTAAGTACATGGCTACAACACCACTGAAGTACAGAAATTCCTTACCAGCATCAAAGATAAATAGGTAAGTAAATACAAATACATCAGACAAAGTGTAAATAGGTAAGTGGGTGTTCCTCAGGCTGTGTTTGCTGATGAGAATTTTGTGGTTTTCTCTCTCTTTCAAAATGCTGAGGCTTTGCTCAGTACTTGCTGTTAATGTGGGTGAAGGTGGCCATATGGCAAGCAGAAAACAGTGCTGGGAGAACTTTCACACGTAGCTAGCACAGTGCTTTCTTTGCTAAATGAGGGTTTTCTTCCTGAAGTCCAGATTTCACATTCAGATCTCTGGGGTAAAGCATTAAACCACAGACAAGACTGAGGTATTTGCTTCTAGCCTGTCTTAATACCTGGGAGAAATCCACCTTTTCTTTCATGCTATAGAACTGTTTGTCCTTTGAAATCTCTCTGTTCCAATTGATATGAGAGCAGGGGGAGGGAGGTACTCTGTTAGATCTGCTGTTGAATCTGCAGCAGGTTCATCAACAACTTCTTCATCAGTATCTTCTCTTAGCATTTTCCCTGTGGAGTTTCTCTGAATCCTCCTTCAGATTTGCTTGCAAAAGTGCATTACACTACTGCAAGTTTTAGGCTCATTTTTCCATTTCTCAGATCTAGAATGTGTTCCTCTAAATCACCTATTTCAGGCAAAGCATCTGTTCGAGTATGATTGTGTATACATGTTTTTCTTTGTATGACTAAGTTTGCCATATTTATTTCAATCTCGCTGTGGTATCTATCCATCCATATGTCAAGCTGCAAACCAATATTGATTTCAGAGGCCATATGCTATCCTGATGTCTACAAGCATTCTCCCGGTAGTATCAATGGGAGCCCTCCCTGTGGAGTATGAAGGCTTTCCAAGCTTGGGCTGTGTTGTTAATAGTTCTTGTGTTGGCAGATCAACTTTTCTTTATGACAGACAGAAATCTAGGAATAGTTCAAAGGAAAACTTGCTTAGTAAAATGACTGTTTGTTGGGAATCACGGTTTTCCTTTTAGCAAGTTTTAACTGCAAACTTTCTGAACAAAAACCATTGTACTTCCAATATGCAATACTAATCAATGTAAATAACATCAATATGTGTCTTTTGGCCTGTTTGAGCATGGTGCCTGGTTTAAACCTGCTGAAGTCAACAGAAAGATTCATGTGTGCTTTAAGATGTCAGGTTTATAATTACCTAAAACCTCTAGTTAGAGAAGCAGTGGGTATGGAAGCTGTGTTTCTTCATGTTCTGCCTTGGGATAGTTTGTTCACCTCTATGAAGTCCAGGGACTATTGACTGGGACTGACTCTCCAACCACTCTTGTGTTTGCTTTTGTTTTATAACCATATGGATTTCCTTCATTATGTGGTCATGAAGTGCAAATGGGCCATCAGGAACTAAGTGTCTTGAAGACCACAAATTAATTGGATTCTTATGTAGCACCCTCCCCAGTTAAAGACTATTTTAGCATGCCAGACTGTATTAGCATGTCATCTTTTCCTGTGTCTGTGCTGGAAGCTGAATGGTTCCCTTTCAGTCCTGTCAGAAAGGTTCTTTGATAACCCTATTTCATCTTTTTTTTTGTATGATTTTAATAGGTTTTTATCCAATAAATGTTAAGAAATGAAGAAAATACATATTTCTTCTGACACAGACCGGTACTGTCCTTTAGAGGCAGCATTTTCTCGGAAGAGGTTCTGTAACCCAGGCAAAAATACACTCCTGTACTGCAAATGCTGGATGGAGGATAGCAGGCCATATCACAGAATCTTAGGATAACTCAAATTGGAAGGGACCCATAAGGATCATATTTTTAATAACCAAATACATACCTATGCACAGACACAGGATCTCAGTCAGAAACTTTATGGGGAAAGCTAATGCTGTCCTTAGCCCAGAATAGGACAATGCTGGGAGAAATATGTAGGTTTTGGCCTATCTTTCCATCAAGGCAGGCAGACAGCTCTGAATGTTTGTGTCTACCCTGCCTAATAGTAGTACCCAGCCCTTGGTCATACCCACTGCAGCGGGCATCATG
Organism: Forpus xanthops; assembly: GCA_032466535.1. Taxonomy (NCBI): domain Eukaryota; kingdom Metazoa; phylum Chordata; class Aves; order Psittaciformes; family Psittacidae; genus Forpus; species Forpus xanthops. Next base: position 8,811 of record JASSUY010054766.1, on the reverse strand, counting down.
GTTATAGCAATCCGGTGGCTGGAAACATTGGAATGAAGCATCTTTACTCCTGAAAATTTGTTTGATCTTGATTTGTTGGACTGTTTGGGGAAAATTCCTCCCAGACAGTGGCAGAAAATTAAACTGATACTTCCTCATAGTGCACATATGGGCACCTCTGTCTTTTCAGTTGTTAGCTTCAGGTGGATACACAGGTCACAGGCATAAGCAAGGCTTCAAAATCTTAAAACATAGTCTCCAGAGAGACCTAATGCTTCAGTAATGCCATATGTATAAGGTGTCATATGCAACCTTTTTTCAGCCATAAAACTAGTGTCCTTTCTATAATGTTATCCATTTGAAGATTACAATATATCAGGTCCTTCAGAAGGTGGTGGCCTCTTACCAAGAGGGCAAGCATGTTTTTACAGGTGTCACTGCAGAGAGGTTTTCCTCTGTATAAATTAAGCCTGTCAAGAAAATGAAGCTTTCTGCAGAAGTATGGAAAAAAGGTTGTTTTTTTCTTTTGTATTATGTTGCTATTAGCAAAACCAGCTTTTCTTTTATTGCACAGCAAATGAAAAGACATTTTACCTTTAAAATAAAGCTTCCAAAGAGAAGAAATCCCAAGATGCTTCCTTCTTGCTTCCTTCATCTAGTCAGTCATAAGCTGCTAACTTTGTAGGCTTTTGTTTATTGCATTTACAGTGTTCACATTGCTATGGTAGCCAAGTGCTCTGTACAGTAATATAATAATGTTATATGGGAGCTAGTGAGAAACAAACACAGTCTGTTTAGCTTAAAGCATCTCTCAGGTTTACCACAGGTATCTGTGGAGCTGAACTGAAACCAGGATGAAAGCAAATCTCTCTAAAAGGTAGCAGAAGTTCTGGTTATCTCTGAGTGAAATGTGATGAAAACACTGTCCTGGGTTTGCCTATCTTTGCTTACGTTTTCATTTCTTTATCTAGGTAAAGAAAGAAAGTGCTGGTGGTGGAGGAGGATGGAGTGGGTCTGGGAGCTGGGGGGCAGGGAGCAGAGCAGACCCACTGAATAACATGCTCAAGAGCTCTCCTGCACAATGAGATTAGCATGATGTGATCGCTTTGATGCCAAGGTGCTAACACAATAATACAAGCGAGTTTGCCAACTTTTCAAATTGAATGTATTTGATTATTTGCTTTTAATTAGTGTGAGTTTTGGAGTATGTACAGGATTGTTAGAGATACATGAAAAGCCTCCTATGGCAGGAGAGTGTATTCTCAGTAAAGACGGTGCAGCATTGTTCTTTTTTAGCTGTGCAGAATGAGATTTAACAGCTATGTTAAATGTTTTAGCCCGTTTCTATTGTGCCTTCCTTTCAACCTATTGCCAAGCCCAAGTGATGCGAGGAAATAAACCTCTCATTTGATCTGAATGTTGAGCACTTTGCTATAAGAAGAACTCCAGCCCAACTTCAGGACAAAGGAAATATTACTGGTTTATTTACAGGAGGCTCCTACTCCCTCTTCCCCTTAAAAAGATCTTGAGTAAACTCATGCTGTCATATTTTCTTCCATGCCTTGTTCTCCTTTGTGTATCTTGAATGCCTTTGTCAAGATTGTATGTTTAAAAACCCCTTTTTCAATGGCTGAAACAGATTGCAGTTCTGAAGGAGAGCAATTGTTTATTTTGACCTCTTTCCTTTTTATTCTAAAGTAAGAAGGCAGACTGGAGGTGCCTTGGGGATTGTTTGGATGATTTACTACTGGCTTACTTCATGACTTGCCAGTCATCGGGAGTTGCTCACCTTCCCAGACCATGGAATGTGTCAGCAAAAGGAAAAGTATCTCTCATTGTTTGGCACAGATTGTAAGTCAGTGTCCATTTCTCAGTGCTTGGCATTACCTGCCTTCACAGAGTTCAGGCTCTTGGTTTTCCACTGTCTGAAGGACAGAAATAAGAAAGACTTAATACATTCTATGTGCAGTAACACAACCTTCTACCTATGCTATTCTTCAGTCATTTATGCACAGTTATATATGCACACACACATATATATATTTTAAATACTCTCCCCTTAAACAATAGAGAAAAACAAATGGTTGACAATAACAATGGCAGCAGCTCTCCAACAAAAGCATGCAATTATTACAATTATACTATCCTTGATTAGGCTCCCATGCATTGCATTTCAATGTAATTGATGTTGTAGGTTGACACATTGGACACCAAATATTCTCGCCTGTCCCTTCACTCTTTTGTTTCAGAGCCTGATTTGCATTTTCTATGCTTTTAGTAATGAAGACTTAGCACTTTTCCTCCATTAGAAAAAAAAAGAGAGACACAATAATCTGCAACTCGGCACTTGTTTAAGGATTCTGACCCTCAAAAATACCACTTTGCTTCACACATTAGCTGCTTACAAAGAAGGAAGCTAATGTATCATCTAATTGGGCAAACCACTGCATCTGATTTCTCTCAATCAGACTATTAGCTTCGTAATTACCCATCTGCCTCATGTGGAAAAACGGCAAGGCGAACACCCAGCTAATAACATTCTCAAGAGCTCTCTACCACAATGAGATGAGCATGATGTTGTGGGATATAGTCCCTAACCATTTAAGTGCCAAGGTGGTCTTACAATACAGTGGGAGTCTGCCAACCTTCCCAGTCTGAATGTGCTTAATTATTTGTCTTTAATTAGTCTGAGTTTTGGGGTCTGTTCAGGATTGGTGATGAAAAATGAATGGCAGGACAGAAAGCCCCTTTAGCTCCCTGGCAGTCTGCTTTATATCCTCTTGTCTGCTAAAATAGTAGTATGGAAAGTGGGATTTATCTCCTGAGCAGCTCCAAGTTTCCCCTCACTTCTTTTTATGGATTAGAAAAAGTTGTCTGGGTATCTAAGCTGGGGAATGACCAAGTCAGGATTCAAATGGAGGATGTTCAAACATACCTCAGGTTTGAACCTTCTATTTTCCTGCAGTTTTATACTCTTGACCTTTACAGAGCTATTGCCAAACTGAACTAATTTAAGTGAGGAGATGCTCAAATCTAAGATTTCCTCTTCAGCAGAGAGAGGTGCCATTCTCTACTTCCAGCCCTGGTTCTACCCCTTCACAGTATCTCTGAGCATTTCTCCCTCTTGGTCAACTTGCAGATTGCAAAAGGCTGGAATGCCCTTGCTACCTGACTCCAAGGTTGAAACCATATGGTCAAGTGGCAGGTGATTCTCTGAGAAGGGCCCTTGGCTCTGTTTTCACTCCCACATGTGGTTTAGTAAAGCCCACATCTGGTTTCAGGTAGAGCACAGAGCAAGATGCATCTGCCTAATCTGTTTTCTTTTCATTGATTTGGAAGCTTAGTGGAGATTCAGTAAAGATAAATCCAATATCAACCCATATTGACTAATTGTAAATAAACGAGCCTCCTTCCTGTATCCTACCAAAAAAGCATACAGTATTATTCATTTTATTGTATTTTTTTGCCTTTTTCCAGTTAGTTATCTAGAATACCAGTTATGGGCTTGACCATCCAAGTGCTGATGTTCCCAGCAAGGGAATTAAGAGCTCTTAATGAAAACCTTAGAAGATAAAGAAACCCATGAAATAAAGTTATTGTCATGAAATTGTCACATTTGCCAAATTATTTTACATATTGATATGTTACCAGTCAGAAATGTTGAGATTTTGGCCTTCCTCAGAAACCAGTATCTGAAATGCTGCCGTAACCATTGGTATCAATAATGGCATATAAGACACAAAGGCAACTATTCATTAGTAAATCAGTACTGCAACAACCCTCTCTGACTTTCTAGCTGCTGGACTAGCAAGATGTGTACACAGCAAATGGAAACAACCAGATGGTCTTGCGGTTATGACCCTCACTCTCTTCTCTCCCATTGTTTGCTGTTATCACTCATTGTACGATGTCCAAACCCCTTCACAGGCCTGCCAGCATGGATTGCTGGATAGAGGCCCTAAACTGCACATTCTTCTCAGGTCTATTTCTGATATCACATAAACACTTCTTAGGCCATTGTGGATGATGTATGGGCTTGATTCTGTAAGGCTTAACTCAATGTAGTAGCTCTTTGTCACGTAAATCACAGTGTTTCATTTCATGGGTGGCTTATGCGAGTAATGTTCACATAGGAAATGCAAACTTGGTTCAAGGATCCTCAGCAGCATAAGCACTGCTGAATTTGAATGCCCATAGTGTGAGCAGCCAGGAGAGGCCACCCCTGCCCCAGAGGGAGAGAAGCAGGAGAAAGAGCCGTGCAGGGTTGATTCCAGCCATGGAGCTCTTCACAGCGGGTTTGGGAGGAGTGGTGGCTCTGCCTCAGGGAGCCCTCTTCCTCTCCTCAGCAGCAGCAAATGCCCTGGGCACTGAGATATTCCTCTTGGAGATGCAAACAGCTGGTCTGGCTTTCTGGGGATCTGATGTAGCCAAATCCGTGCTACCCTTGTTTGCCTGTTTCACTGACCCTGGCGCTCTGTTGCCTGCCTTGCCTTTGCATAGAAGCAGCTCTGGTTATTTTGTGAGGTCCCGTGTTTCTTGCTGCTCACTGGTTGTGTCATGACAAATGATACTTTGAATGGCACCTGGTGGTTTAGATTCCAAAAACCTTCACCGAATACCATCAAGGGATTCCCAACTGCATCTCTGTAAAACAGTATCCCTGTTTTATCAACTGCAAAACTGAGGGAAGGCAGTGCGGAGTAGTCATTTAGCTCTGTCAGCTGCCTGAGTTTATCAGAATGAATACAGGGCCTTTGTCTCTCTTACTTACGCATGTTGTCCTCTCTCAGGTGGCATCCTGTTTTTCCAGGGGATGGCTTGTATGTGTGAGGACTGTGAGGCTCTTATTTCAAATGCCTGTGTTCTCTGTGTTTTGTCTTCACCTTCTCTCTAGTGACCTCCCTGTGGGAAAGGCTGTGCAATCTTTGGTGAGGCATATCATTTTAGCAGAGGTGTTGGCTCACTTATGGCTTGAGATTAAACTGGTATGGTTGAAGTGTCACCCACCCTCCCCTATGCTTCCTTCTCCTGCAATTGCTGGCTCTAGAGCAGGGATGGCCCAGCAGCTCTTGAACTGTTACCATTTATAGCCCAACATAGTACAGTAAAGTGACTTTGGCTCTAGTTTTCTTTCATAGATTGGCCTGCAAATTGCAGCAGTTGAAGAGCTGAGTCTTCTCTCCTCTGAGGTTATTATTCTCATAGGTCCTGTAATGCTGGGATGAGGGACAGGCAGGTATCCTAGGGCAGGAATCACTACTCTGACACAGCTGGAGGTGTCAGCAAGTACAATTCAGCTTGCTCTGCTTTTTGCTGCATGGCTGTGTTAAACCTCTACCAGTGGTGAGCAGGGATTTATGCTATCCATGAATAGGCCTGTTGTTTGGGAAGATGAAAGGCTGAGCTGAGAACGGCATTCTAGGTGACAAAACCATGCTGCTGGAGCAACAAAAAGTTTCTTCTGAGTCACTCTTCAGATATTGCCGATGAATACGACTCCCCTTTTCAAACATACGTGCACATTAACTGGCATGTATGATGCTGTGCGAAAGTTGATGATGGGAACTGTCTCAGGTGTCTTGAACTGCATGAATGGCGTGCGTTATGGTTGAGCAGATACTGACAGTGCTGACAGGGAGGTGAGCTATGAATGGGAAGCTGATGTTTCAGGAGTGGACATGCCATGTCTTTTAGCATTTTCTATCAGACCAGAGAGTTCTGAGCAGGGCAACATGAGGTGATCAAAACATAGAGTGACCTAGCGGTTATTGAAGACATGAAAAGCTGAGCTGAATCAGGTTAGGGAAAACAGCACTTGGTTTGTACTGGGAAATTGATGGGAATGCTTCTCTCCTCGGTCTCCTCTGGCTTAGGGAATTTATAGCAAAAGAGTCATCTTGGTAGACCAACCTCTGTACTCATCTGGAGTTGTGTGTTAGTCAGGCAGAAAGGACAATATTCCAGGGATTTAATCTTTCCAAAGACTGCTAGAAACCTCTCAGCACACCTTTGTCTTCCTACTTGAGCAGGAAAATGATTCATTTTTTAAGATAAACTCTCTGAGAAATTAAGATTTCAGTTTCATGTCTAGATTTTTGCTTGGATGTCTGTTGTCAATGGGATATTCTTGCTGGAGAGGGGTTGAATTGTTCCACTCTGACCAGATAATGGTACAGTCCTATGCAAGAGTTTGCCATTCCCCAAAACCAAGTTATTTCTTTCTCCTGCTTTCCTGCCTCCTGGAAATGAAGTTTTCCTCTCCTTTTATGAATGAATGAGAGGTGGGCTTGCCTTTAGAATTGTTTCTTAGCAAGGCAATGCAAGGCAGTGGTTTGTCCTCCTTTCTTCTTGCTCTGAGTTCCTGTCAGTTCAGCTACCTGTTAACCCGCAGTGTTTCAGCTATCATTAGTATAACAGCTAAGACCTGATCCTTACAGCTCTGCAAAGTTACACCCTTGATGGTATAGTTCCTGTCTGACTACAGTGTTAAGGTGTTGTCTTGTGGTCCCCACTTAACTCTTGGAGCATCCTGATACTTTTACTTTTTGGGAATGGTATGCATGTTCCATGCAGTTGGGGTGTTTTCAGATGCTGAGGAAAGAGGGACCCTAGGTATGCCTAAGACAGGTGAAAATGGGCTGCTTTCAGAGGTAATCAATATAAAGGGCATAATCTGAGAGGGATGGGGACATGGTGTTTGTATTCCTGGAGCCCCTTATGTCTGCTGCGTTTTAGAGGTCCTGCAGGATTTGAGCATGTTTTGTAAATATGGACCATTGCTATAGTCCGTCTTAGATGATCAAGCATCCTTATCATCCCCAGATATTCAAGGAACAACCCATCAGCAGATCCAATGGTGTTCTTGTTTAGTTTGACTCACACAGCACAGAAGTGCAATGAGGAACTCAGTCAAATGAAGGTCTTTTCCATTATTTCTTTTTCCACTTGCAGCAAAGCTGGCAGAGCAACTGCCTAGCACATCTGAATCAATGTATTCATAGTTCTGGGAAGTAATTTCTTTCTTTCATTATTTTTATCATTAGAAACTGTTGGTTAATTAGGCTGAAATACAGAGTGGACAAAGGAACCAGAAGGATGTGTTGTGACTTCGGGCAGAGCAAACTGGGTGCTGTTCCCAGGGAGAGATTAGCAGTCTTCTTGCTGAGAGATTCTGGTATGTAGCCAGTTCTAAACAGCCAGCACTGCATGCAGCCACCTCTGGAGTGAAGAGGGAGAGAAAGTGAATGCAGGAGAGGAGGCCAGGACAAGTCTCTATTCTTATAAGTGATACAAACTGTAATGCCAGACACAATTTGTCTGTGGTGTCTTATCTAGTTCAAGAAACTTTAAAAAATAAGAAGGTCTTTGCTGGGATCTGGATCTTGAAAGTATTTGAAATATCAGACTTATACAACAGAATAACCCTTCTCTATATCAATTGACAGGACCTCTTCCTTCCCTGATTTGGATTTTCTGCTAACTATTGACCAGTTTTGCTTGAATACACAGGATCCAGCGTATTCCACTGAACTTGTGTTGGGTGCCAGGGTACAAGGTTGCTTCATAAAAATAGAGCACTGTCTCTATCATAACCTCGAGCCATTTGCAATTCACCCCTTTTACCTTGGCAGCAAAGTTGTTTGTTCTCATCATGCCGTAAGCTGAATCTTTATAATAATAAGCCTTCGTTGAACAGTGATGTCCAAACACATGGTATTACTTGCAGCAACACTTGGGGTAATGAAGAGCTCAGTATTATCAGTCACAGACTTGATTTTGATAGCAGTGTACTGACTTCTGCTATGCGGAGAGACTAATGTGGCTGGACTGAAAAGGACTCTATAAACAGCAGTTTTGCTTGGGGCATCAACTGTCAATCATGTAGCATGAGAGCTTGCAAATGAGGTTAGGATGCTGGGTAAGCATTTTATCTGTTGTTTAATCAAGTCCTTGATGCGATCTTCGTGGTCCTTCTAGATTCCTGGAGGAGACTCTGCATAGGGATCTGAAACAATTGTCAAGAAGTGCACCTGGAATTAGAGTGATAGAAAACTCTTAAGTCAGATGACATCCTTAGAGGGGTTAGCAAGATGATGCTGGTGACAGATGAACTAGAAGGTGATGTCTGATTTGAAAGAGAATGACTTCTCCATTTTGACAAAATGAAGCTGAATGAACTGGAATTTAAGAAAGATATTCTTTATAAAATTTGTTTTCATCCACAAAGAATTTTCCTGTTCCACTAAGTAATATTTCCACAGTTTACACTGCAAATGGGCTCCTATTCAATCTGTGCTGCAAGGATGTTAATTAATGTGTGATCAGTTTTACAGTGGTGAAATTGAAGAGAAATATCTCTACTTATGTTACAGTGGCAGCTACTCTCTTCTTGGCCACCAGAGCAATTGATTGATTCAGGATGCAAACACCACCAAAAAATTGCCAATTAGGTCTTGTGTGGAGGGAAAGAGCCCAGCAGGAAAGTTGCATTTTCTCTCTGTTGAACAAAAAGAGCTGAAGACTTCTCTCTTCACCTCCTTCTGCCCTGGTGCAATTCCTTGATGGGATTGTACTTAGTTGCACAGTACTGTCCTTTTGTTCTTCAGTGAGGCCCCAGGACCTTGAATAGTAAGAATCACTCTTAAAATGCATAGAATCACAGAATGGGTTGGGTTGGAAAGGACCTTAAGATCATCCAGTTCCAATCCCCTGATACGTCACACTAGACCATGTCGCCCAAGGCTCTGTCCAACCTGGCCTTGAGCACTGCCAGGGATGAAGCATTTATCACTTCTCTGGGCACCCTGTGCCAGTGCCTCAGCACCCTCACAG
>JASSUY010054765.1:0-20069 GCA_032466535.1 Forpus xanthops | reverse complement strand
AATACCTCTTTGGTCAGTTTGGGTCAGGTGCCCTGTCTCTGCTTCCGCCTGGCTTCTTCCTGGCTCCCCTCCTCCCTTGGCAGAATATGAAACTCAGAAAGTCCTTGGCCAGCCTAAACATTCTAAGCTATAACTATAAACACTGGTGTCATCAGCACTGTTCCCAAGCCGAAAATCAAGAAAACAGTGCTGCACCAGCTACTACTTAAAGGAGAAAAACGACTGCTGCTGCTGAACCCATGGCAACTAATTATCTAAACTCTCTGGATTAGTCAGCATCCCCTTACTGCCTGCTCCTCTGCTGTGCACAGGGAGGGTGATGCAGCTGGAACACAAGAAGGAAAGAAATGTAAATAGAAAGCCATAGTGAAGAAACAGCATATACACATTCATGCAAAAGACTTGGCAACAAAAAGGGAAGGAGTACTTTTGGTTTGTCAACTTAGTATTTTAAACAGTGGTCTGGTAGCCAGTGGTAATGAACACGGAAGGGGAGAACTGGCCTGTGTGCCAAAATAAAGTCCTCTAGTTGGTGCTTTCATAATAGCTTTTCTGAAAATTACTGTATAAACCTGCACAAGATTTTGGGGTGCACCAAGACAGGAGTTAATTAAGGCTTAGGGAGACATTCATCCTGTTAGAAGTAAATGTTTCTTCTGCCTTATTCTCAGGAGGAGTTTAAAGGGACATTGAGAGGACCAGGAAATGCTCGGCTTAACTGCATTGTGATTGACAGGTACTGAGATTCTACAGTTACTGATTGCCTGATGCCTTGCACATGAAATAACTTCACAAACCAGTACAGAACCCAATTTCAGTTGCTTCTCCCTCTTTTCAGTCTTTGAACTTTGACAAAAAAAAAAAGAGAAAAAGTGAAAAGCATAGCTCAAACACACTATTTGAAACAGCTGTAGATTTACATAGAAGAAAGGCATATTCTGTTCTTTCTAGAAATGCAAAGTCCCACTGAAGCAAAAGCTGATCCATTTTCTGAAATATGGGTGCATTCTGGTTTCATTGACAGCCAAAAATAATACAGAAAATATTTATCAATTTTTTTTGTCTAATAGAAGAATTAATATATGTATTTATTAATATTTCATAAGCAGAAGCTGTTAGATGGTGGTTAAATTCTCCTAGTTTCTGCTACCTTCTGCCATTGCTTTCCAACATTGCAGTTCCCCAGTTTCCCCGGTATACTACCTAGAAATGGCAGTATGATTTCATCCAAGAGCACTTGGGTATTTCCAGCATGCAACTGTAGCTAAGAGCAAATCTGTATGGTCTGTTAGATGACAGACAGTAAGTAGCAGAAGATTACTCTTCTGGATCATTACCTTCCAGGGTGGGAAGCTCCTATGGCATGTTACCTAAATCTTGAACACACTGTGCAAATCAAGCTGAGATGTGCATGTCAAATCTGCCCATGGCAGGGGGGCTGGAACTAGATGATCTTAAGGTCCTTTCCAACCCTAACTATTCTATGATTCTAATCTGAAAAGCATCTTGGAATTGAGGGAGGCTGACAGCTATGACAATATTCAGGTAAAATGTCAAGTCTTATTCCAACAGAGTTCGAAAAAAATTATTGTAGTCACACAAGCTACTGGATATTGAATGACTACTGATGCGTGGCAGTTTGCTAACTTGTATAGTTCCTCACCAAATCAGAGGGTCAGATGGCCAGCAGAACTGCCAGCAGACATTTCTATTTGGTTTTACGGAACATGAACTGTGATACAAACAAGAAAGGCTTTCTATATACTTTCCTGCAATTGTCAAGCAAAACAAAACAACCAAAAGATTAAAAGTTTTTGGATAAGAGCCTTCTGCCCATTAACAATAATCTTGTTGCTCTCTAGAGGCTGGCTGAAGCCATGAAAAAATGCCCCTGTCAACGATAGTCTCAGCTTGAGCGGGTGCTAGCAGGCTTCTGCATCAAACTCATGAAGGACCGGGGCAGCCTTCTGTTGAGTACTTAGCAATTCTGAAGAGGTGGCTGTGACAATCAGCCTGCCCAACAGCAAGGCAGAATCAATGGATTTTTTTTGTTCAGTGCAAAGAAAACCTATCAAACTGTTGTTGAGTGGCAACTAAAGAAGAATTGCTTTGATGTATACTTAAAAACAGGAAGCATTTTCAGTTTCCCTGGGTATTATATGGTGCAGCAGTTAAACAATGGAATGATGAGTGTTAGAGTGATTTAGTGCTATTTTAAGACAAGTATTATTTTCTTATAGCACTTTAGTAAAATCAGGTGGTTCAGCACAAAATAAACTTGTGTTGCTCCATTCATAAGTTTGATTCAAAACCTACTGTAGCCAGGGCATTTTTTCCCTTAGAGGTTAAACACACAGTAAGGAGAGGGAAAGTGCACATAACAGATGAAGGTACTACTCATCTCTTCAGAAATAACCCTCCCCAAATACATTTTCCTTTTATCTTTATTTTAGTCTAAAGTTATGGCAATATAACAGAATCTACTGTGTGTGCTGACAGGTGGTGAGGTCTGTTATTACAAGATTTTCTCACCTGATTTCTTTAAAATAGCTGTATTCCAGTGGTAGTCATATCTGTTTGCAAAACAGTAATGTTTATTTGGAGCTGTAAAGTATCTAAATATAAGCTATTATGTTTCATAGTTTCTTACCTTGTCCAGCAAATTTTATTTATGAAATCTTGCATGGTCATTTTGTCCCATTCTTCTGCATGTGGAGCCTTCCATGGGGCTTCACTGGGAATCTAAGGAGGCATAAAGAGCGTTCACCAGTAAATGAATGAGCAGCATGAGAAAGACAACAAACACAAAAAAATCTCATCTTTTCATGGCAGTTCCTCCTGTAAATTCCTGTTGGGTAATACAGCAAACAACAGCGGATGCTTTTAGGTTTTCTGCTGTTGTTTGGTGAAGATTTTTATTTATTTTTTTATATATATTTTTAGTTGAAGAATGAAGAATACTTTTAAGAGCTAAGACCTTTCCCTAGAAAGGCAAAGTACAGTGCTGTACTTGTATCTCTCTCACTCACCTTTGCCAAGTAAGAGCAAGTCCTGTAGCTCAGTCAACAGAAAATATACACTACTGATAACAAACTAAAATTGCAAAGCTGAACTTAGAGGTGGAGAAAGGCATACACTTGAGTTGTACAAGCCTCTTTAAATATCACTTAAGCAAAGTGCCAAAGATCACATGTATCAACCCTAATACTCATGTATTCAGAAATATGAAGGTAAGACTGCATCAGCATGACCTTTAAGAAGAGCTTGCCAAGATGCCACTTATACACATGCACTGAACATCAGTGGGTACCAAAATACATGGTGTGATGCTGCTCTTGCCAGCATCAGATTTGTTCAAGCTAGATCAGCTTTGCCTATCTGCATCACAGTCCCATCTTCAATCTGCCCCTCCTAGAAGCAAAGTTGAGCTGAGACAGTCAGCTGCAATTCTTCATACCATACCTCCTTTCCCATTTCATCCATGGTCCTCCACAGGTTGTTGTAGTCCAGGTAGGCCAATGGATTCCACATAGGAGGGAATGGACCTTTAAAGGGGTAAGACTTACCCTACAAGACGAAAACCAAACAAAAACATTATAAAAACTAAATATAAGCATAATCACAGCTTCTGTGTGTGGGAAGCTGCACCAAATGGTTAAGGGTTCACTGGGAAAAAGCACAAATTTTATCAATGCCTGCAACAGCTTCTACCAGATTGTACAAGAGGAACTGAAACACAGAAGGTTCCTTCCAAATATCAGGAATCACTTTTTCACTGCGACAGTGACCAAGCACTGGCACAGGCTTCCCAGGAGGCTGTGGAGTCCTTATCCTCGGAGATATTCAAAGGCAGCCTGAACATGGTCCTGGGCCCTCTGCTTGCTCTAGGTGGCCCTGCTTGAGCAGGGTGGGTAGATAAGGTGATCGCCAGAGGTCCTGTCCAATCTCAAACATTTGGTTATCCTGTTATTCTGCATGTGCAACTTAAGTGTGAGAGAAAATTGAATTATCATTGTTAACTGAATTATCACAGAATTCAGTCACTTGTGTGTAGAACTGATACTGCTTTGTATCTTTAAATTTTTACATTGAGCATTTCTAGGAAACAAATCTGACACCCTTCAACAGAATCACTAAATTCAGACAAAAAAAAAAAACCAAAAAAAAAAAAAAAAAAACAGAGACAGAACAGCACAGCTCAACTGAGATGAAAAATTGGCTGTTTGCTAATGAAAAACAGAAATATGTTACTTTTTTCTTTTTTGTCCTAACTGTTCCTGAAAAACTGCTGTTAATTGCATTTAGTGTTTTGTTCCCCTTTCAAAATCAGACAAAAGCAGCTATGACTAGCTTTATTATATACTAAAATAATAGCTCAGACACCTTCTGGAAGAAAATAGTTTTGGTTAACCTAAAAATCCCTAGCCCTACCGAAAATGTAGCATTTACCACTAAAAAGTCATTCTTTCACTCCAACACCCCTGGCCTTAAATTCTTGAGAGTGATAATGTGGCCAATACAAACATCCCATGTCTCCACTATTAGATATTCAGAAAGCCTAGCTTAACCAAGAGTGGAAGACAACAGGTAATTTATAGAGATATTTTATTTACATGGAATTTCCTGGGCTGACTATATAGATGGCAGCATAACAGCTTTAAAAATTCAGAAAGAAATGCTCATTAGCATTACATGGTTACTCATTTTCTCACAATTCATTCTGGACTCCATAAAGCAGATAAATAATAAAGGCCATATTGTTTGCTACAGGTGATTTTCAAAACTTATGTATTTAAGTGGGGACTGCATCAACATGAGCATCAATTGGTAGAAACACTAACTTTTAATAAATATTTGATGCAGTCCCACACCAACTCATCACTCAAAAAATACTTACACTGGCTTCAAAAGAAGTACTGCATCAAGATTAAGTATGTAGAAACAGCTAACAGCACTGTGTCCTGTTGAGGAGAACTACTCAAAGACCACTTACACAAAGAAGTGACAGGCTAGCTTTGATTTACTTTCTTTATTAATAATGTGAAAGAAGGGTCATTATTCAAATCTACAGATGTCCACAAGCACCAGAAGAGACAGCAACAGGGGGACAAAGGCATCTTGAAAGACTTAAAACTTGGTCCAGAAATAAATTGATACATAACCTTGAAAAATGGTGGCTAATAACACTGAGGACTTCTAATTCAAATTATATGAAAATACTGCAATTAAGAAAACATCCCTGTAGATGGATATGAAATCAATGAGTCTGTTTCATCAGAAGCATTTGGTTCCAACATGGACATCTGGGTACTATATGCAATCTCTTAAATATAAATTAATTTGAACTGGGGCACACCTTCATACTCTGCTGCCAAAGGGCTATAAAAGAAGAGAAAAAGCTCTCAGGCTCATTACCTTCCCACCCCAGGTAGTAACATCTGAATCATGTTGATAATTGCCTTTTAGCTTTTTGGGGGCTATTAAGATTCCATAACTATTGTGGCAGAAAGAAGTTTTACCATGTTTTCTTAACACTGGGGACAGCTTTCACTAATTTAAACACTGTGTAGGTATTCCAAAGACAGAGCATATCAGGTTGCTTTTAAGTAGCTGGTATTTCCTAGATTTAGGTTTATGAAACATGCATACTGCTGTGCTCAAGAAAATCGGGCAGCATCAGAATGGGTTATTCCAATTACCGATTTAGTTCTGAGCTTCCTGCTTCTGCCAGAGGCAGTCTTACTGAGTTATCCCCTCTGAGTCAACTCACGTCCCACGAATTCCCCATGGTGCTTCCTCATGAGTGCGCTGCTAAGAGACACACAAAACATATCTTTGTTTTATTATTATCCTATTTCACTGTGTTTGAACTGCTGAAAGGGAATCTTGGGTATGTCTCTTGTGCAGAAATCTGGGGTGACAAGTCTCTTAAAGTACAAGAAAAAACTTCAACCTGGAAAAATGGAAAAAGTTAGGGAGTCTCCTGTGAAAGTTACTTGGAAGAGCTCCTATGACATTACCTAAGGCCTGATCCTTATTTCCTACACAAACAAAACTCCAAGAGCTGTCAATCAGAATTTTGTTTAAGAAGAAACTGCAAGACTAGGCTCTATTAAGAAACAAAAATAGCAGCACCAAAGACTACGCATAGCTCTTAGTTTCCAACACACTGAAATATTTCAGCTCTACTTCTGATGAATTTGCACTTTTGCAAACACAACAACCTTTGTGATATTTAGGCAAACTTGCCTATTTCTGTCACTGAAGAACATGCTGAACAATAGCATTCTCCTTGCCTCCTGGTGCTGTATCATCTCTAAAGGAAAACAAGATGCAAATGAAAAATATGCCTTGAAATGCACAAAACATTTCCTTTTCAAATACTTAAATCAGAGCAGTATAAAACCAGCTATTATAACCCCACCTTCTGATCATCTGGCATATTTCAATACCAGTACTATAATGCTTAGAAAGATTTTTATTTTTTTTTTTATTTTTTCCAGGGCTTATTGTTATTTAATATAGGCATAAATTTTTATTAGAATCTGTTTATGATGCCACTTGCAATGCCTCTAAAAGCAGAACACCAGCATCAGCAGCTGAAGGTCTACCTGCTCTTTTATGGGTCACTTGATGCTTACAAAGGCTGCTACTGTAATATGGACTAAAGCATAATGAGGAAGCTGACACTATAAGGAGGAAACTCATGTACCCCAGCTGTCTCAGGAATAAACAAACAGGGAAATGAGAAATCCAGCATTTGTCACTAATGTTACAATTCCCTATAGATTTTCTCATCCATCTGTTTCACATGAACTGACGTTTGGCTTAGTTACATTGGACCCATGCAATATAAGTGGCATAGAAATAAACAATCTGCATATATGAGCTTTGTCCCAGGTCAAATAGCTGACATAAGTGGGTTTTTACAGGGAGAAAAAAGCTCCACAGCATGGCAACTTAATATTAGTAGCCCCTTGAATACCAACCCCAGCACTTCAGAGAGCACAGGGACCAGATCCCTCACACCTCCTCCTGTGGGGGTGACAGTAAGTGAATGGCTAGCCCTGCCAGGAAATACCCTCAGTACCTCAATGCACAGTGGGATGTCAGGATAAAGTGTGCTTTTACAGGTACAATACAACTTCATGGTGCCCTAAACATTATGTAGCCAGGTAGCACCTCAGTGGGATGCAATAATAGTGAACTGAAGCCCCTGGAGCCAATGATCCATGCATTTTTTATAATGTGGCATAAGCATCCTATAAATACAGTCAGCTTTCACTGGAAGAAACAAGATGGTGCGGTGCATTCTCTGCATCACTGAATGAGCACAGATATTCTCCCAGCTAAATCATCCTAACATTGGAGTAACCGATGCTAACTTCACCAAGATGTCACTCTGCATGTTAATTCACAGTGACACAGGTTTACGAGCACGTAGTGCCCTCTGCTGATTCACAGCTATGGTACATCACACACACCTTGTTCTCTCAACTAAAAATCCTAGTGTTGTCATTATTTAAGGCGCAGAAATGGTAAGATGCAGAACTGCGAGAAGGAAAACAAGAAACAGAAAAGCATCACTTCAAGTTGTAACTCCAATAACTCTGTACATGGCTTTGATACTCAGTTTCTCATCTGCTGCCTTGTGGAAAGCTAGCCTTTTGGTTTGATTTGTGTGGGGTGTTTTTTTTAAATCCATAGCATCTAGCAAATATGGTTTTGGGACTAAGCCTCCTGTGTAGTCACAAGTCACAATAAAAGATGATAATTAACTGCACCAAGCCGAGAGAGGTATATAAGCCTGCTTAGAAAACTGTAGCAGCTTCGAGCTTCATTTAAGCTCCCTTTGAGAAACAGTTCAGAAGCTCATGCATTCAGCATGACAGATATCCTATAGGTAAAAAGACGCATAGGTTAGAAGATACAAATGCAGCACAAGAAAAATCTGGATAATGGTGCGAAGCTACAAAGTTAAGACACAACAGAATAATCTCCAGTTATCTTTATATATTTGATGTGAGATCCTTAGCTGTGAATGCGAGAGTGTTTTGTGAAACTTTGTCAGCAAAAAGTAATTCTATTTTATGTGTAGCATAGACAGACACATTGGCTTGAAACATACATCCTGTAAAGGAAAGGAATTAATTTGGAATTATTTGTTTCTGCCATATTGTAGAAATAAAGTCCATTTCATTCTGATCTATCAGCCGTGTTATTTCTTCAATATGTGCCTTACCTCGCCCCTCCCCAAAAAAAAAGAAAGAATGAGAAAACCAACAACACTGAAGTGATTTAGAAAGGGAAATTGATGCTCTGCTCTGAATTTAAAAGGGAATAAAACTATCTCTTCTAATCAGCTAAGAAAATAGTTGATTAATCTCCTTCCTACAAGAACAGGATGTTTTGGTTTTTTTTTTTTTTTTGTTTTGTTTTGGTCACTAAAAAGCAGTCAGGTGTTTTATGAAGCACATATTTACAGATACTTTGTTTCTAAATACTTTTGAAACTGGGCCTGCATGTGCTTTCAACACTTAAATTAAACCTGTCAACAAAGTGCATAAAAGCAGTAAGAAAACTTTTCAGTATTTCTAGAATTTGTCTTAAAACAAACCTTCTTCCTCTCTCAAACATGAATAAATAAATGAAGTAAATGAAATGAAAACACAAGAAAAGAGGAGTTTCATTTGGGAGAAAGCCATCAAATAAGCATCTGCCTATAGCATAACCAAGCAGACAGGGTACGCAAACTCTCTCCTAATTAAACCATTCTATTTAAAGCAGAAGATAATGTTGGACTCACTTGTTTTGTTGCTGAGATACTCCAGGTTATTAAATTTCTTACCTAAAAAACAAATCTCACATAAAATGTTAGAGATGTGTGAAACCCAGTATGCTCAGCCAGCTGCTCCTGTATGAAATACGTATTTCTCTAATTCTCTTTTTCTGTAGACCTCAATTAGTTTCTCAAGGGAAAAAATAATTGGTTCTTACAATCAGATGCAATTGAAGCTTTTCTCCCAGCAGCCTGAATTAAACAAGCTAGGAGGAAACACTGCTACTTTTCCTTATCGCCTAGGGGACAGACCGTGGGGTCTGGGAGAGTTAAGATGGAGAAAGTTTCTTTCTATTAAAATTTAATTAAGAGACGCACATTTTATTTCCAGTTAATTTTTCTTACTGCTTTCGTTTTCACGCCACAGTCAGGTCACAGCTGCCAGTCTACCAATCAATCTTCTTGATCCACAAACACCCTTTGCAAGATCTCATTTTATAGTCCCCTTTTAAAGTAATCACTTCACAGATTTACTGTGCATAATCTTGATTCTTTTAAGCTGATGTAATACAAATACTATCCATCTTTCACTTTAAAAGCCCTAATTATGAATCTCCTTCTTGTAATTACTGCTAAGTGGCTGGCACAAAAAGGGAAAATGGCCCTCTATTTACCAGGCAGGTCCAATGACACTGAAACAACACAAGCCTTTTCTATACTACCAATGACTGTTCTTCATTTAAAGCATGGAGGATATCTGTTGTGAGAATCTGGAAGATGCTTTCACCAACCTCAGCCTATTCAATCCTCAGACTGGCTTTTGAGGCTACCAGTGAGTGTGATAAATGATACAGAATCTTGTGACAGGAATGTCTGCATCCTCTGATCTAGAAATAGTTGAAATAACATAAGTCTGCATTCCAGTAATATCTTGTGAAACTACCAAGGCCCAGTAGCAACTTAAGCATCTTTTAATTTACTTAGCTTCTTCTTACAGACAGCAAATGCCCAGCTGCTTAAAGATTCAGATGTATTCTTCTCAGCTCCCCAAGTTCTAGCTTACAAACTGTCAGCAAAAAGGGGAAAAAACAAAATATGTCATGCCATTTTGCCTTGCTTAAATCAATGACAATCAAGAGTCTCACAGACTTCTCATTCTCTGACTGCACTCTAATTAAGATATGCAAAGAAAAATAAAAGCATTTTTATCTAGTCATTCAAAAATCCATTTAAGCTGTTATGCTGTCGACTACAGACTATGCCAGGAGATACTGCCCTTAGATTCGCAGAGAAGCAGGTCAAAGGCTTAAATAAATCATACTGCTTAGCTTCAGTGCATATATCACTGCTATCAACTGAAGAAATACCACTAAATTCTATAATTTTAGATACAGCAGTCACTTATCCAGCTGATAATTAAATCCCAATACAACACGACCATCACATTTTTAATTCATGAACAAGACCACAGCAAACTGCATTTTAATAAGCACAGTAGCACTGAAAATGAATGACAGCCAAGAGAGCTGTAAATTTTTTTTCTGCAGATCTGTTGTAGATCAGTAGGTAACCTCGTGCAGATTTGTGGACCTAGTTAAAAGTACTGCACATGTAAGACTAAACATTCACCTTCAGTGATATACTGCAGGCAGGACTCACATTAGCATTCTTCCCAGAGATGCCAATTGTATGCACTTGTATGAAATCGGTGTTAAAATTGAAGGGGGCATGACATGCATTCAGATACTTCTAGCCAGTGCTGCTGAGAGATGAACAAGTGTGAGGGAACTCCATCCTCCTACAGGGAACTTAACTGAGGTAACGAGGCACTGGCAAGTTGCTATCAAGGGCTTGTCTAGTGACTCAGGAGGGAATGCTTCATGTTTCACTCAGCATTTTAACTTGCAAGACCCTCCCTGGATGGGCAAAATGTGACTTTTGGAGCTAAGGAAACTACCAGAACTTATCTCAATTATAACCACATAAGGAATGTTTTGGATGCAACACACAGCTGGCTACCTAAGCCAGCTGTTAGCACTGTCTGCAGTCTGCGCTAAGACAACACGGAGGTTAAAATGAGTAAATGTTGTTGCCACTTTCTAGCAATGATGCCATAATCTGGTGAAATTCCAAGATGGCGTTATCCCATAGAAAGTTCTAGTAGGAAAAGCATCTGCAGAAAAATTACAAGGAGCACCAATGGCAGTGGGGGGAATCTACCATAGACTTGTTACTGTATTTTGAGAAACAAGCTTTGTTGGTTAAATGTAGCCAGCAAGGACTCTTATTGCCAGTCTCTGGTCCCATGTAGCTGGTACCACAGCAGGACAAAGAGTAGATCACTCTCCATGTATATGAAAGAATCAAGTTCTATAAAGATGAATTTGGCAAACAAGTCATAAATATTTTTTACAATAGATTTAGGGTAGCAGAGTAAACCAGTACTGCAGTTATCTTACTTAGCAAAGGAACCTGTGTTACATTTGATAACATTGGTAAGTTTTTGTTTTAAAAAGCAGGAACCTTCCATGGCTATTGGGATACACAGAAGTGAATTGCAATTTAAATTAACCAATTAAAAAAAAAGATTACAAACTTTCAAAATAATCTACATGCTTTCATATTTCAAAACTTCTTTCCAGGGCCTATTGTGTGACATAGGTAAAAAATTACTTAGACTATATTTAGACTAAATTACCTAGACTGTACTTCGTCTTGTTTTTTAAAGCAAAAGCTGTCATTTTGGTGAGGAAAGCAAATACCACCAGTCAAAATTTGAAATCTACCTATCTAAGGTAGGGTACTGAATCTTCTCTTCGGCAACTAAGGAAAAGTTACCTTTATTTTAAGGAGTGTTTTACTTCTGCCTGCTGATGGGAATACTGCTATAAGATGTAACTTCTCAGAGAGTTCTGCTTTTGCTTCTTAAATCTGGAATGATGAACCTAACTTCATTTATGCTACTGAAAAGCAATGGTGTTCATACAGCCATTTGCCCAAATACTACTTGCAGAGCTATACTAATTTTCTCGCTAAGGCTGATGAACCACTATTTACACATATGAAAAGAACATACTGATCTCCTTTCAAAGACCATGAAAAAGGCTGCTTAATAAGTGGAGGGAAAGAAAAAGATGTAGGGCAAGAAATATAATTTTGAGTTTTTATGAAGATATCACACACAATATAAGTGAGACCAAAAATAATCTCAGAATAGAACCTGACATTAAAAAAGATTAAAGGGGAAAAGAACCACACAACCCAATCAAGTTGGTAAAGCCTAATTAGCAGAAAACCACCCAGAGATCAGCAAAATGCATTCCTTTCATTTTGTAGTATAAAGAAGCTGCATACATTACTTGTATTAAAGAGCCTCTAAAATGAATTTAATTAACTATGAAAGGCTTGATTTTGCCTTTGGGTATATGTAAAAACAGCAGCCAATTTTACAAGATGCACTCATGCACTGTGATGCCTACTTATGTAGCAACAGAAGAATTAAAACCTTCAGATTTCACTGCCTCTGAGTTCAGAGAATTTTGGGGTCCAAAATTGAACCAAATTTGGCCACATTCACAGAGCTTGGGTCAGCATGTGAATTCAAACTCCCACAGTGGCGACAGACCTTTGCTTATTTTAGATCCTGGTTTGCAAGCCATGACTTGAGAGTACCACCTAGATTTCAGGGAGCACAAAAGAACATTGCCAATTTACAGGTAAACAATGCACAAGACCCATGGCTAAAAGTGAGAGACCTGTAAGGAATGTACTACAAATATGCAAAATGCAAATGACAAAAGACTGCTATGCTAAACTGGCCACTCAGCTACGCATGCCTGCTACACAGTGCTCATGGTGCAATACTGTGAGTATTTTGACTATATTAATTACTTTCCACAGTTGTATAAACAGAGAAGAAAAAAAATAAGCAAAAGATTTAAAATTAATGCAATTTGGAAGTCAGAGGAGATTCTACTGACTCTGGAATATCATGTTCTTTACCACCTGCTTGGTTACCAGGGAGTCCTGCTGTCACTCACCTCTCTCCCTCTTCTCTTCAGGAGATCTCCTACAGGCAGTCAGTCATATTGGGAGCCTGAGGCCAGAAGCTCTGCCTGAATCCAATCTGCAGGCTCTTTGCATGCCTTGAGAGAACCTCAGCCAGCATCTCTCTCCTTGGAGACTTTCCATGCTTGGCTGGGATGATCTAACTATGAAGTAGACACTGCTCCAGGCCCAGGATGGAGTAGGAACCTCCAAGTGCAACTTTTTCCATGTAAGGTGTAGTGCCAATCACACATGTCTGCCAGCGTTCAGACTAATTCGTTTGCCTATATCAAATTGCTATGGATGCTTCATCGCCCTGGCATATCTATGAGCATCTCTCACTAGGTCTTACCATAGGCACATGTGTGCTGGAGCAAGTCCAAGCCCCCAGCCTTCCTCACAGCTACCCCAGGATCTCTTTTACAGATGCAGGCATTAAAGTAGCAAGCTCACAGTATCTCCAGGCTTGGATGGCCTGAATGCCTCCAGGAGCAGAGTGGTTTCACCTTCCTCTGGATTTCTGGATACAAGTCGTATTACTGCATTCCGTGGACTTGTCCCTTAATGCCTTAGTGTCCCAATCCAAGGCCTTTTATACACCCAACATATAGGCATGACCCTCTCTCCCAGACTGGGATACAACCCTGAATGCCAGCAAGTCCTATCAGTGCTGGGTAGAGAGGAAAGCTGAGAGTCTTGACTCCCACCAGCATTCACCATCCCAGGCTAAAACATATACACAGATGATGGAAAAAAGCCACGTGCAACCCCTGGCAACTCATGCAATAAGACGCCTGTGGTCAAGGGAAGGACAGATTGTCCTTGGCAAGAGCCCAAACTCCTGTGCCATTCTCCATTTTTGCTCACTGTAAATGCCTACTGCAAAACAAACGACTATTTCAACCAGCATAGTAATACCAGTATTTTCCCACAAGCTGGCTCCTAGAGATCCTAAAAGAAAATGAGGTCTCGCTTACCAAACAAGCAGCATCCTTGACTGGCTGCTGACAATAAATCAGGCCCACAAGTCAGCTTCACCTTTGGCTTCAGTGACTTCTGACAGCATTTTGGATTGCTCCCATGCTAGGATAGTAAGGTTGTACTGAAAGCTGGTCACACTGACTGGCCGTGTCAACTGTCTTCTACTATTAAGGTTCTCCTTCATGGCACAACCCCCTATTGATACTGAGAAGCCTCTGAAGGCTAAATAGTGTAAACAAGCAGAAAATCTGGCTTTGAAGATGGTACCAAATGTATACAGAACAGAACAGCATAGATGTACTACCAGTTCTACTGCAGCTGAAGTAATTGTGGACAGTCAGCATAACAAACCACTTTGAGGACATCTTTTTCATAACAATTGAGTGAAAAAAAAAAAAATTGTAGAACTTATGACAGAACATTTTTTCTCTATTGCTATTTTTATATCTGTCTGTTTTCCTTAACCTTTGATCAAACAACAACTACCATCTGGCAAATATTGCACAATGACTTTTCACAAGCATATAATGAAACTCAGTGTTAATTTCCTCAGGACTAACTTAGAAAATTTCCCTTCTGAGGGAGTGCAACACTACTCAAAAATCAGAAAAGGAGAAAAGGATGCTCTTTTGGAGAAAGTACAGTACTAATACTGAGAATTCGTGGGCTTTTTAACAGCTCCATCATATCTGTCCTGTTTCAGATCATGAACAGATCATTTAGCTCTGCCTACATAAGAATGCTTGCTTGCCATAGCCTTTTGCAATTACTATCACAGTACCTTTTCCTATTCTGCATGATGTTCCACATCATCAAAACCAGACTTAAACTGTCATCCTTCTTTCAATCAGGATAGTATTTGTTACTGGTTTAGGAAGCCCATCCTGAGAAGCTTTCAGCTTCATTTCAAGACTTCTGAAAGGGACTTTCAGAAACCTCAGGCAGTATATTTGGGAGCTGACCTGTACAGAAGAGTCCCAGTTGTACTGTTCATAAACAGTTAATATTTTTGAGAGCTTTTAAGTAAGACTTCAGACCTGAACCAAGGCATCAGTAAACGGGATATGCCTACAGGGTACACATGTAGATTTGCATGTATATAGTAATCTGTATGAGTTCTTCATTACCAACATAGAGTCATAGAATAGTTTGGGCCAGAAGGGACCTTCGAAGGCCATCTACTCTAACCCCCTTGCAATAAGCAGAGACACCTTCACTTAGATCAGGTTGCCCAAAACCACATCCAACCTGGCTTTGAATGTCTTAAGGGATGGCGCATCTACCACCTCTCTGGGAAATCTGTACAAGCATTTTACCACCCTTATTGTAAAGATTTTTTTCAGTGCGTTCTTAGATATGTATGCTCCATTGTAGCATGGATGAAAAGCAATGAGAAAGGAGATCGCTACAAGTTGCCTGTTTTCAGCAGCATACTTGAGAGCATCTTACCTTGACGTGATGTATCAGGTGCTCCACTTCATTCACTTTATATGTCTCTATTCCTAATTCTTTAGATAACCGCAGGAGACGATTTTGTGTTGGTCCCACATAAGCTCCTCCAAGGTCCACATATTTAACTTGCTTATTCTAGTTTATCACACACAACACACGAGAGGGGGAAAAAAAAGGCAGGTGAAGGATTTAAAAAAAAGATGAGCCCTTTGTAAATAACACACAAGTTAAAACAGCAACCCACAGAAATTCCTTAAATTTAACACTGCCAGAGCATTTTGGCAAGATTACTCTCCCCATGGAAAACTTCAATCCTTTGGTAGTGTTCTGGCGTGGCAATAACTGAGAATCTTGGGTAAGGAGTTCATAATCATCTTAGTTGGCCTGAAGTTGCCCAGGGAAGTTGTGAATGCTCCATCGCTGGCAGTGTTCAAGGCCAGGGTGGACATAGCCTTGGGTGGCATGGTTTAGTGGAAGGTGTCCCTGCCCATAGCAGGGGGGCTGGAACTAGGTGATCTTAAGGTCCTTTCCAGCCCTAACTATTCTATGATTCTATGATTCTATATTACGGTCTTAACAAAAATGGCAGGAAAGAGTCTGACAGGAAAAGAAAGAACAGGATCAGAGAAATCTGAGCAGTTCCTACTCAGTCTGGCATCACAGCAACAGCTAGTTCAAAACAGATTGTACTAGGAAGTGGCACAGGTAAGATTTTCTAACGAGCAGAGGGGAAGGGGGTCTCCCAGGTAATGGCAGGGCAGAAAGTAAAGAAGTGAAGGAAGACATGCTGGTACTAGTTCCCAGCCACCCTTGCCATTCCTCTAGCCTGCATGATGCCTCACATTGCTTGTTACGGTTTTGCTGAAGGCTCTTCACAGCATGGTTGGCCTTGAGGGTGTTTCTTTCATAGAGATTTCTCCAGTGCCTCTCTCTGGCAAATTATTTTGAAACTTAGCTAATCATGTTCTCTTTCCCAGAGGAAAGAACCGATGACTCCTGAGCCTGCAGATCACATAGAAGCATTCTGTCCCCACCATCACGCCAGTCTTTCCCCACTCTTGCTGGTATAACATCTGTAAATTTCCCACCTGCTGGTGCTCTAGAAATTTTCCCTCAAGTAGGTGCTCTAGCAAACATATTTATGTACACTACTCATTCACTATACTATAGTATACATATATATACATACATCATATCTGTGTACACTATATGTATGTATGGTATATACTGCATGTACATATATGTAATATAAATTGGTATGGAGATAATTACCCTAACAGTGAAAGTTCTTCCACCAACCCTGTCATTGGCTTCCAGCAACACCACATTCAAGCCTGATTCAGTCAGCAGTTTGGCTGCTGAGAGACCTAAAAGATAAAAGAAAAACCATTAGACAATACTTCTGCATATGTACTCCATGGCTTTTGTGACTTTACATGTAAACTCACACAACTACCCATCCACATCCTGAGTATTTCATTCAAACACTTTGTCAGGGAGTAAGGAGAAGATGGAATAACCAAAAAAAAAAACCCAAACAAAAAACAACACACCAAAAAAACAAAACAACAACAACAAAAATGGACAAAGAAAACCAACACCCCAAACAAAACCAAACCAAAATAGTAATCATGAAATGGAACTGAAGCCACATATTAAAAAATTTTGTGGTCAAATTTTACATGTGCTAAGCACCTTTTACACCACATGCTCAGCTTTTCTGATGCATACGCCAGCACTTGTGATTGTCATTCAGCCTGGTGAGAATTTGGCTGCATTTTTTCTTTCCTTACTTTCTGTTTTCTAGCATGAGTACATCATCTTTTGTAACTCAAACAAATTTTCCTTTTGAAAGAAGTGAAGGACTGTCCTAAATTTC
Organism: Forpus xanthops; assembly: GCA_032466535.1. Taxonomy (NCBI): domain Eukaryota; kingdom Metazoa; phylum Chordata; class Aves; order Psittaciformes; family Psittacidae; genus Forpus; species Forpus xanthops. The sequence continues at coordinate 2,931 of JASSUY010054765.1, read as the reverse complement.
AAAAGTTTTCCTGAAGCTTGTTGTATGTGTTTGCTTTCCAGCTCTGAATATTTTGATGCACATTAGCAAAGTTCCCACACAGTTCACAGGTTTCTTCTCCTGAAGATCACATGGTCTGATTCAGAAGTTACATAATAGGCATTTATGTGTGCATAAGTCTACCTCAAAAACTTCATTCCTCGGCCATTTTCTTCATACACTTTTATCTCCATCTTGCAATTCTTGAACCTGAGACATCAAGAGGGGGAAAAATGGGAATGTAGGAGGGAACATCTCATTTTAGTTCTGATGCCATAAATTCTTGTAATTGCAGAGGAAAATATTAGCACCAGGTATTGCAGCAAGCGTGCCAAGACACTATTAGAATGAAGGGAACTAGAAAGGGTGCACAACATGGAGGGAATACAGTATGCAACCTCTCAACTTCTTAAGATCATCTCTGCCTTTTACTTTAAAACATAAACTGAGATTTGTATAAATGGGTTCTTTCTTTGGCCACATGTGAGTGATTTTCAAGTGGGAGGATAAGAGTTATAATCTTGAGAGCTCCATCATCCTCTTGGACTGATAGGATGTACTGAATACAGTTTAGCACAAGCCAGGCTAGAAGCCACGCTCACACATCATAACTTACCCGTCCTTTCTGACTCTCTGACTACTCATCATCAGAAGGCAATCAGTTTCCATTCTGTGTCCTACTATATGTATTTTTTGAGAAGGAATTGTCCAAGCAGATTGTTCCAAGCATAAGGCAGCCAGGGAATAAATGGCAAAAATGCTGGCAAGAAAAATAGATGGCCAAAGCTAGCATGGTGGGACTGAATGAAATTATAATGAAGAAAAAATTAGCAGCCCTACATAGAGAAAGAGTATTAACGAGAGCTACTAAAGGTGATGACCAGGATGTTCTGTAGCAACTAGTGGCTTGGGAGTAGAAGAATCAGGTCCAGCAGCTGTTTCCATTGAAAGATCAACTGTCCTGATTTTATTTCTAGCTTCATGGGTTTATTTATCCTGGGTTTTCATAACTGTTAGTGAAAAAAAACAGTAATGATGCTGATAAAGGTCCTGCCATACTTCCGGATTAAGGAAATAACATTGCAAAAGCATCTGGCTGGATCAATGGCCTTGACTACACTCACAAATATTTGAAGACAACAAGGAAGAAAAAAATAGAGCAAACAGTCATGTTACACAAACACAGATCATCCCCGCAAACAACCTGCAAAACCAGATTGGCTACTGAAAGAAAAACAGACAACAGCTTACCAGTTAAAGGAAAACTAAAAGAAAAAAAGAAAGAAGTTTCTCTTTTAAAAAGACAAATATTTCATTAGTTGGTAGAGGATCAATAGCAGTTATTAATAAATTACAGAAGGAATACACAATCTGAAAGCTGTTGTCACTTCAGGTTTCTGTTGGCTTATCATGCTAACAGATACTGACTAATCAATTAATAGTATTCAGCTACCAACACTGATTAAGGAATACAAGATTTGACTTTCTTTATTAAAACCTAATGAACAAACATTTCAATACAGCTGAGAATAAAGGCAGTTTATTCCCAGGAGCTGAATAAACAGAGAAGCTTGTGAAAAGATAACTCTAGACTCAGCTGAAACACAGCTGATGCTCAATGGTCAGCCCAGATATCTCCTTGCTTCTTTATGTACCTTTCATCTACCTACTATTTGCAATCTACTATTTATTTTGGGGCAGGTGTAACCTTCCCCCACCCTGCATCCCCACTCCAAAAATTCACAGATGTACCTGTTAGAGATGAATAACAGTTTACTCTTTCCTGACACAAATACATAAAAAAATCTAACCAAGTGCTGAGCAGAGGATTGGGTTCATTAATATCTCACTGCCTTATGCCAATTCTCTAGCAGATCAGATCGCTGTGGGCGGAAGGATGTGTCCTTGGAGTGTACTCCATAGTGAAAGTTGCAGTCTGGAGGGTTCCCAACCTAAGCACCACCTGACCACTTCTTTTCAAGGGCTGGTGGTCCACCTCCTTCTCTCACCCACATGATAGCTCTGTTCTGGTACACAGCTTTCTGCAGAAATTACACAGGTAATTGCTAAGACAGGGAATACAGCCAAACTCTAGTTCCTCCTCTCCTTCATCACATATATGTAACCGGATAAAAAGGTGTATTAAGGGAAGGCAGAGGCCCAACAGGGTCAAACAGCACAGCGAAGGACCAGATTATGTCTCAAAGCACTCACAGTACAGGATAAAGCAAGTCTGTGGTCACAGATACCACATTACAGTGCAATATTAACAGGTGGGAATGTTGCTAGTTTTGGTACCTCACACATTTGGAATCACAATACTGCCACATCGCCCTGTACCTGTTCCCTGGAGCCAGACTCAAGATCCCAAATGGGCTCTCGGATAGACACTGCCAGAGGACTGGATGCTGTGGAGGGAAAGCTCAAGCCGAAGTGGTAAAAGGACATATAAGGCATAATGAACAGTAAAAAAAAACATATTAAAATGGAAATGAATACTAGCACGTGAATATTGGGGCAACAGGCTGAGGTTTGCTTTTCAGAAATGAAAGACTGCTGCAAGAAACTCCTACAAATCACAACCCCTTTTTTTGGCAAAGGTCAGACTGGCCTCTCTACTTAATACTCCAATTGTCATATATAGAGCATGTCCAAAGTCTGGGAAGCAAAGCCTGGGAAAATCTTGCATACATGATGTAAGATCTCTTCTTCTCTTTAACCCCTCACAAGTTTCACATTTCAGCACTGCCACTGGCTTACCTCTCACTCTCTTGAGCATCGCTCACCAAAAGATGTATCTTTAATATTGTCCCATTCCTCACAAGTGAGGCAGTCACATTCAAATATAAAGTTCATTCAAAAAACATGACCGATGCATATTTCCTGTACAATGTCACCAAGTGGCACTTTCCC
>JASSUY010054764.1:50606-68006 GCA_032466535.1 Forpus xanthops | reverse complement strand
CAAAGCAACTCCTAGGCTTTAGTGTAAGAAACAGAACCTTGGATTGTGAGGATGTGCCCAGGACCCACGTGGCAGAGGTATGAACTGAACACAGACTGCATGAGTATGAGAGAAAATTTAGCAGCTATACTGAAGTGAAAAAGTCAGTTTCATATCAATCAGGATTGCTCTGAAGACATCCATGAGGCTGATAAGATTCCATAGCAAAATAAGGAGTTACTGATACTTAATATTGAACTTGTATCACAGAGATGTATTTGACCAATCAGTTTTATTCAAGTATGGTGAATATTTACCAGAAATACATGAAGGAAGCTCAATATACCCATCAAAACACTGCTTGATGGGAGAGGTTGTAAGTTTAAATCCTGTCATGCATGCAAATATTTCCCACTGACCACTTTGAATCAAAAATGCTCGTCTTTGTCCATTGGAGAGAAGCAGGTTTTGATCTTCCAGCTGCTGTCTTGTAATGGTACACGGTGCTGAAGGAAACAAGAAAAACTAAAAATGATGAAGTATGAATGTTTGATGACTTCTATTGTGTGAAGCACCACCTCAGCAAAGACAGTTCAAAACCAGCCTGGTTATCACTCAGGAATGTTTTTTAAAAGTAAAATGCAGAGAACTTAAAAAACTTGATTCTCCATCACAGTTAATTCAGAATGTTTAGTTTTAGGTAGTTTATCAACGATATCCAGTATTTCCAAGCATATTTATAGACTTTGGTAGCAGCAGTGATGATCTCAAGAGGTACTGACTTCAGGAGACCATAGTCCTTGAAATAATTCATAAAATCAGTGAGATTATGTTTAATTTTATCCCACTTGTGTTTCCATTACCTAAGATTAAAAATTAATTTTATACGGCTACTATCAAAGAGCTGCAAGGAAGAAATTGAAGACAGCAAAGCAGCTTACCACAACAGCACTCTTCCCACATATGAGGGACAGTTAGGAACTACATGAAAGGATGCCTTAACTCATGTAATCATAGTGGAAGGAGGCAGACACCACTGTCAGTATCTGTACCTTGTCGTACAAGTTCTTGGAAGTACAGGTTAAAATGTTTATCTCCTTGCAACCTTCCAGACAGCTCCAAAATTCTCACAATAAAAAACGCGAATGAGTGTAAATGGTTTTAGGACACTAAAGACCAAGATCCTAAAACTAAGTAGAATTGAACCCAGGGATTAATTATGGTCCTTCCAGACTTGGTAATTTAGCAACAACTGTAAACCTAAAAAAGTAGGAGTTTCAGAATCATTAGAATTGTCTACCAGTACAAAGTCAACCAGCAATAAAAGATATACTTACCCAAACATTTTGGTGGCCCAGGTACCCAGATTTTTTTATAGCATGTTACCCATTCTGATCCTGATAAAGTATACCCAGGGTTGCACACATATTGCACACGGTCGCTTTCCTTGTATGCTGATTTATTCCCACTAACAATTTCTCCAAAGTCAACAATTGGTGGGTCTTCACAGGCTGCTCCTGCAGAAGCTGTGCACAGATTTTTGTTATTGGACTTCATGCTGCCATTTTCTTCTTGTCCTTATTTATCCCTGTCCTGTGTTCAGCAGTAGCAGTCATTTTTCTCCTCCTTAGTAGCTCATGCAGTGCTGTGTTTTTGACATTCGGCCTGGGAACTGCCCTGATAACACTGGTATTTTCAGTTACTGCTTGGTAATATTTTGGTCTGACCAAGGACTGAGTCTCATGCTCAGAAGGGAGTGAGTGAACTGCTGAGGGCCTTAAACCATGACAATCCCTAATAGCAATTTCTTCAAAATCAGTGATGGGTGGGGGTTTGCAATGCTATTCTAGCAGAAAACATGTACAAGTTCTTGTTAGTTGATAGATAAAGGACAGTACTGACAGCTGCAAATAATGGCAGTACACAGGAGTTAAATAATATTCCAATTACATCCCTCCATCTAGGAATATACTATACTAATAAAGAGCATTGACTCTTTGCTCTAAGAAATTATCATTGCCTTGATAATTTTTACAGTCTTTGCATTGAAAAAAGTTATCAAACTGAAGATATTTTAATTGAAAATATGAATAAGCACCTGAAATTCTCAGAGTACAGTCTCTATTTTTTCCAGCATTATACTGGAAAAAAAGTTTTACACATGCAGTCACATCAATTCTACAAATAAATCTGTTTGCCCTCGATTTCTAAAATTAGTTCCAAATGAAAGAAGTTGGATCATTTTTTCATAAAGTAAGAATTATATACAAAAGAAAAAGCATTTTTAAAGGCAGATGGGAGAGAATAATATTAATATGATGAATAGATTTAAATGGATCAATCACAGAGTTTAAAATTGGTTATTTTAATAAAGGTACATATCCAATGAAGACCATCTTCAGGAATTATAGGTTTTTTGTATCATAGAACTTATTGAAATAATAAAGTACCTGTATTTTTAAAGAGTTGTATTATAATTCAAAATTTAGTCAATATTTTGCATTTTTAATAGTATGTATTCAAAATAATAGTAGCTAAATTTAAATACAAAGGAATTTATATGGACTAATGCATTTTAAGTGAGTTATGGCTTGTAATAAGTTAGGTTCTTGATAAGAGTCATTAATTTTAGGCACAAGGCAAAAAAACCAAGCTCATAGAAGAAAATACAAAGCAAATATTCTCAAATGCATAGCTCCTAGCTCTAAATTATAACTGTCTTGTCAAACTTCTGAAGGGAATTTTGTAAAAAAATGTCGTAGTTTTTTGCAGTTAATTTTCTTGATTGTCACCAGCTACCTAGATTAAAATGTAGATTTCCATTTAATAACTTACCTTTACATGTAGCACAGCCCATCCACACCAGGAATGCTATGGTGGGGTTCAACAGCGTCATTTTCAAGCTTTAGGAGTTAAAGATGTCCTCTGCAACAGTCACTGCTTTCTGTTCCTGTAGTCACTCCCATGATTCCTGAGGTTGGCCTTGCAATCTCCTCCAATGATTTTCTTGCAACACAGCAGTCAGTCTGTACAGATAAATTATGCAACTGTTGCAAAAAGGCTTAGATGTTTTTTGTGACAGAACTTTTCAGAATGAACTTGACACAGAAGCATTATGAAGCCAATAACCAAAATCTTCTGTATGTTTACAATACACATAATATAGTGCGTTTAACTCTTCAAACTTAAGATTTTGTTTTGGGCAAAACCACCTTATATATGGAGCCCATAATTTATTATCAGTCTGCTTAAAATCAAGCAAGACAGAAGGGGAATGCGACAGTGATCCATTAGTGTGCAAGGGTCTCTGTTGAGAAGAGTTCAATTCATGTAGCAGGGGTCCCTTCCTCCTAGGTATTGAATTTGCTTGTGCTTAAATGTATTTTTTTCAATACAGTCCACTGTTTTGGATCTCAGTTATTCAGTGTCTCTGTCCACTAAACTTGGGTTTACCTGCATAAGACCAAGTTGCACTTGTGCTTGGGGCTGCTGCATGACCACCATGGTTTGGTTTTAGTAATTGTTCTCTGTCCACCCTCATATCATCCCACATTCTCCTTTCCCACACCACATTTTAGTCTGGGGTCATAAATAACTCAATAAGTGCTTGCTACCAGAAAGAATTAGAGCTAAACTAAAATACGTTTAGGCAGCCAATGAGGTGATTGCTGAACAACTGCTATCACAGCTGAATAAGCTAAAACCAGCTCAAGACAAATCCAGGCAAGCCCAGAGATCCTGCACTGCAAAGTCAGTGCTGAGCCTGTGTTCTTTTATTAGCAAAGGCAAAACCCATGTTTATTGGGCTGCACCAGCAGGATGACTTTGAGCAAACTGAGCTCCATCCTCATGTCATCACAATACTAAAAATATATTAAAGATTATTTTCTGTGGAGTTTCTTACACAATCTTCTGTTCAAAGGGATTTCATTTTTTTCTTCCAATGCACTTGCTGCTATGAACTATTGTGAAATTCAGGATTAACTAGCATAGTAATCAATTTTGAGTTGTTTTTTCTCCCTTAAAAACACATACGGCATTGTTTGGTTTACTGAATGGTAACATCCATCTGAGGATCAACAGGTACTGTGATTATACACAAAATTCACTTCATTATTGATGCCACTTTATACAACTGGCAGAACTAGTATTAACACCTATATTGACGATTTTCTTAAGGAACTAAGCACATTCTTTAGAGAAAACCAGGAAATATAAACATGTGACTTGTATTTCTAGAGAAATTAAGTATTTATTTGTATTTTAAGATTCTCACATGCTAGTCCAACATGCCCTAAGGACTGTTGTTTATGGAGACCTGGCAGGTTTACAATGCAGAACACCAAACCCCACAAACAGTATATAAGAAAGCTTTCTGGATTTCACTGAGTGCAGTTTTTCTGGCTCACTTCTTCCTCACCTTCTAATCCTCCTGTGCTTCATAGAGACTGGTCTCTCACTCAGGAATTCTTCCTTTTAGTATAGCACTAAGAAAAACAAAAAAACATATACTAAAAGAAAATTAATTTCCACCTTATATGCCACCATTCCTGCCTGGTTTTATAGATCATTAACTTTTATAGATCTATATAGGTCATTAGCTTTTGGCTGTGTTTGTAACTCAGTCACTGGAAAACACTGAGTTACGTTATCTAAATAGCAATTGCTGAGCAGGCAGCCATTTCCAGTCAGTTAGCTCCAAACAGGTTGCATAATTTTTATTATGCAACACGTAGATTTCTTTTTATAAAAAAAGACAAAAGAAAGTGGTTTTCCTATTCAAGATTATGTTTCCTTATACTCAGAGGAGAAAATACAGACACTGTTTAAAAGAGCAGATCTTCACACCAACGTAGAACTATACTTGCTGTGTAAAACCACTTTTGTTTTGCTTTAACACAGGGTGATGCTCAGTAAAACCAGCCTTCTGCAATACTGCTATGGGCTGAAGCCTACCTGAAAGCACTGCTCAGATAAGTGAGAACCTGACTGCCTTTGCACAGCCCTGACTAGATGACCATTCTTCTTGGACAAGGATAGCAGGGATTTTTATTTGTCAGTGTCATTGAACAGAAAGCTTACAGTAGAAATTACTATGCCCTTGCTCGACCAAACCTGCTGCTTAGTAAGAAAATTTAAACTGTATACCACTGAATGGCACAGTACTGCTCTTGTGTCCACTCTACCCGGAATTCACTAAGTCAGCTATCTTCCCCTTCTGATATCAGTTATTGTATTGCAGGCCTGTGATACCTTTCTGACTTTGAAACCCAGTGATTTTACTTAAGGACTCCAGAAAGTAAATTACCATTTTTTAAAACACTGGAAATTGCTCTGAATTCTACTTCTCACACATTCTGCAGACTGACTTTCCCTCCATTTTCTCCATTTCTGCTCTTTAGAAAGGGGCCTTTTACACTTAACAAATATCCTTATGCTTAACTCAGAGCTCCTGAAAGGCAACAGGCCTGGGCAACAGACCCACAGCTTCACTACATGAAACACTTTAAAGAAAATATAAAAGTTGTTGAAACCTCAGCGGGGAAAAGGCTCAACTTTGTTAAAAAGTGTATTGAAAAATGCACTTACAGCACTCAAAACTTTGATGGTTGCAGGAATTGACTTGGTCTGTGAGTTTATATCCAGACAAAATTCAGTTTTCTTTATTACGTACCACAGAGGCAAGAATCTATAAATAAATCTGAATGTCTTTTTCATCTGATCAAAAAAATGCGTTAAGTGCAAGATTGTTATGAAAGAGGAAAGGGCTGTCTCTCGTGATTGAATAGCTTTAAACTGGAAGAGGATGCATTTAGACTAAAGAAGATTCTTCTAAAGAAATTCTTTGCTGTGAGGGTGCTGAGGTGCTGGCACAGTTTGCTCAGAGAAGCTGTGGCTGCCCCACCCCTGGCAGTGTTCAAGACCAGGCTGGACAGGGCTTGGAGCAACCTGGTCTAGTGGAAGATATCCCTGTCCATGACAGGGAGGGTGAACAAGATGATCTTCAAAGGTCCCTTCCAACCCAAACCATTCTATGATAAAAATAAAAGGCTGATCTTGAAAAAATTTGCACAAACCAAACTTGGTGCAGAAATGTTATCATATCTACCTACTCCCAAGTCAGAATTATCTTTTTTAGCTGTTTCTTAGGAGAAGGCTGTGAGGACACTTATTTCTGGTTTTGGCTTCCTCATGACAGAGTATAGAGTAGACTGAGCCATACTTTTTTCAGAGGTGCACAGTGATGGGATGAAAACCAACAGACACAAATCTGCAGAAAAAAGGAGTTCCAGTTAGATATTAGGAGAATAGATCCACCATGAGGGTAGGTAGACAATGAAGAGGTTGCCCAGAAAGGTTAGAAAACATCTCCTAAGAGATATTAAAATCTCAGCTAGACAGGGTCCTGAGCAACACGATTCATCTTCTGCAATCCTATGCCTAACTATGCAGAACGCAGAGCAAAAAATTCAGGACAGATAAAGGGTAAAATTGAAGTCTTTGGTGTGTTGATGGTTATTTTAAAAGTTATTCCAGCACCTTGGTTAGGTAAGTATAAGCAAATAATGTCAAAGAATAATTCTTTCTCTGCTTCCAAATACACTTCAGAGATCAGAAACACTCTTGGGCTTATATATTGCTGAGCCTCATTTGCACTATATATTCCACATACACTAAGCACAGTGTTTTAACAGATGTGCTTTCAGCAGCTCATCCACACTAGGAAAACAGCAGGCCTGGGCTGTGCACCTGCAGCAGTTTCTCTGCTATGACAGCAGTGCATGTAGCTGCTCTGTCTTCCCCACATTGCCTAGCCACATGCATTCACATTCACGAATATATTCTGGCAAAATTAGAGTACTGGAAAAGAGTCATTAACGAGGTTTCCTTACCTTACAAAAAACAACTTGATCACTCCCTGTGTCTTCATTTACTTCTGTGAGAATTTTGTGTTCAGTTTGTCTTGTTATGTTCTTGTTGCAAATCTTTATTTTCAAGATTTCACACAGATTTTTCTTAACTTTGTCAGATTTTGAAACCCAAGCTCTAGCTCTCATTTTCTTTCACATAATTCTGCTGTGCTACTTAACAGAAATAACATAGTCCAAGATTTCCAATTGCAAGCAACAAGCTTGTTTTCAAATAATTAATGAAAAAAGAAAAATTGTAAAGGGGAAAAGGAAAGAAATACACTTTTTCTTGACCAGAGAAAATACCTGGATGCTGTCCTGAACATGCTGCAAAAAACCCCAATAACGATAATTAAAAGCACTACCACAGGCTAGTGTTAGGAAACAACTGTGAAGATGTTGACTCCATCAGGCCTGGAATAGTCATCAACATAGCAGTATGTTGATGCTCCAGCTATTTCTCTGAGCTGCTTCTCCCTGCTAGCTAAATAAGCCCTCCTTCCATGCCCTGAATTAGTCTTCCAGACCATGGGAATAGGTTTGATCTCTGTAGTATAGTCAAGACTACAGATTTAGGGGTTTGGTGGTATCAACACTAAAGTGAGCAAGCACAGAACTGCTTGACTGGTATCCCTGGAGAGTCTGAATTATATCACATGCACACCATATTATTCTTTTTATTATTTAATGTTCCTCTTTTCACCATGTTTGTACTTCCCTTTCTCCACCCAGTATCCTTCCAAATAAAGAACCTGCCCCAAATTACCTTTTTCCCCATTCATCCCAATTTCATTACGTCTGCATCCAAATTTGTTTTTTTCTGATTCAGATACCTAGGTAATGTTGACCTTGTGTGGATTTACTGATATAGTCACATATACTAGTGCCTTGCAAGATTTTGGTTACAATCAAGACAAGATCTAATCCATCATGTAGACGTCTGTCATGTTAAAGAGAAATAGAATTTCATCTATCTTTGACACAGGAATTATTAGGATGCAAAAAGTCAGAGACTGAAATAGATTTCTACATATCTGAGCCACAGTACTTTACTGGCTAAAAAACTGATCAGTTTGTTTAAATGAACGCTTACCATATTTCTTAACTCAGAAAGACTCATGAATTCACATTACAACTGCTGTTCATAACATGACCTAAAAGTGAAAGCTGTGAATATCTAGTTTGGATTTACACGTCATACATCAGAAGTCTCTTATGTTAAGTTGCTAAATCTCATTGTTATTTGTGTTAGTTTTTAAGTAACACTTTGCAAAGCAATGACTTTTAAATCTTTTGAAAGCATTTTGGAATGCTGTTGTATGTAGCATATAAAAAGCTATTTTTATCAACCTTTTCTTCTCCCACCAAATGGTCGGCTGGGTTTTGATTAAATAAGCAGAATTTGTTTATTTCTTGAAAGCTTCAATTCCTCTTTGGTTTATTCACTTAGCACTCACAAATGCTTTGGAAAAACATACAGAACTACATACGTGCAATAATATCAGAGAAAGACAGATTTTACACAAAATACAGAAGAAACCCTTACAGTGACATTTTATTAAAACATAATAAAATGGATGCAAGGCAAATGTCCATATTCCCGAACTTTCTTCATATCTTCATAGGTAAGGTTCCAAGAGTACCAATGCTTAAGTGTCATAGGGGATCACACATAATAGTTGGACTAGACATTTTAATAATTTAAATTCTCTCAATTAGCAAAACAATGATGCTTGCTTGACTTTTTTTTTAAGAATAATTAACTATTTAGTAGAATTTGCACATTTTTAAGTTTTAAATGGTTTCATAGATCCCTCAAATGAGATTTGGTTTTTATACTTGCTTTTTTATTCTTGTACTTCAAGCCTTGTCCATTAGAGGGCTCTTACCTGTGAAAGGCGAAATGGTCATTGTTAAGATGTACAAAATAATAGGCCTCACTGTAAAATTAGAGTTTAACCTCTATTTGAAGGGCATGAAGTCTCAAGTTAGTCATATTCTGTAGTCACAAAAAGCACCCATACTGTCAAGATTGCCAATGTTCTCACTACTTGCTCAGCATCTCCCCATTGTGGTAGCTTTGCTCTTGTCCTCCAGATTGTGATGTATCCTCAAGTTTATCACTGTAAACCTCATGAAACTCCTACATAATAAATTTTCCATGTGTATGCCAGTATTACATTCTTCTGCTGCACTCCCAGTCCTCACACCACAAAGCCCTTTTGCTTCCTTTTCCCTCAGTTCAGACCCAACAATGCAAATGATCACTCATTTTTCAAAGCTGACTATAGTGATCTTAAAAATACAAGAGCACCTTAATTCAGGTGTTAATACCAGATAAAGAACATGCACATACCTTTCCTGTAGGCTTTCCTGAAGTCCATAATTATTTTGCTCTTTCAACACACCTTGGATATATCAGCTGTCCCATCTCACACTGCACTTGAAATAATGTTGCACCAGATTCCGCTCCAAAATGGTTCTCTTTACAGTAAAAGCCAACATAATCCCCATGGTGAAAGTAAACTTGATTCTCATAGAACCCTTGCAGCAGCACATTATTTTTCTCCATTTCACTTTTAGACAAAATACATGGCTCTAAAGAAAAGAGATGTAATTAGTGTTAATGTAGCATGGTTTTGACTAGTCAACACTGAAATCATAGATTATTTCCCATTCTTCTAACGTACTATATATGAAATTTTGGATATGCAGGCATATCATATTTAAGGGAAAAAAACCCAAACAAACAAACCAAAGGCCAGAGAAGCTTACACTTGCTCCTATTAAAAATTTCATCTTGAAAAAAGAAAAAATGAAGTTGAGATCTTTAAGTTCTACTTGACAATATCCGATTTATAAATTCTAAGTATCTGAATTTAGAGAGAGCTGGGGTTGTTCAGCCTGGAGAAGAGAAGGCTCTGGGGAGACATTGCAACCTTTCAGTGCTTAAAGGGGGTTTATAAGAAAGATGGGGTCAGATTTTCAGTAGGGCCTGTTGTGATAGGACAAGGGGTAGTGGTTTTCAACCAAAAGGTTAATTCAGACAGTTGTAAGGAATATATTTTTATAATGAGGGTAGCAAAACACTGAAACAGGTTGCCCAGTGAGGTGGTAGATGCCCCATCCCTGGAAACATCCAAAGTCAGCCTGACATGGCTCTGGGCAACCTGATTTACCTGAAGATATTCCTGTTGATTGCAGGGGGTGTGGGTTAGATGACATTTAAAACTATCTTCCAAAATATTCTATGATTTTATGAATTACAGAGAAGAATAAATTCTTATCTATGTTATCAAACCTACCTATACACACTGGTGGTGAAGTCCATTGTCCTTCAGAACAGTAGATTTTCTCAGATCCTTGCAAAAAATGATACTCAGAACAACTATACTGAACAGAAGAACCATTGTCATATTGAGTCAGGGGTGGGAGAGTAAGAGCTCCATTTGCAATAGAAGGCGGAGAGTCACATTTTTCTGTAGGAGCTGAAATGACATTAGAATCAATGGAGAAGCAGTCAGCTTAAGAAATTAACAAATCAGCAGCTTTAGATGCCTGTCCACACTATATGCCTGTTAATTCTTGGTGTATTTTCTTGCTATTTCATTATGTCCCAGAACAGAAAGCAGTCTCCGCTTAATTCTAACTATGGGAAATCCTTTGTGTGCATTAATGGTATACAGCTGTCTTTGTACAGAGCTTTGAATTCTCTGTGTTTGGAGATGAGCTCCTGCCTCCTTTCTACAGCCTGTCCCATCAAAGAAGCTGTATAGGTTTTCCATCCTTGGATATATTTAACAATATAAGTGTCTTTGCATGGGTATCTGGTGTACATGTATTGTTGAATTCTAAATACCTATTATTTATAACAAATTCTCTGCCCACACAGCCAAAGTAAATTATTTCTAAATAAGTTTGACATTGATTAATTAAAAAGGTAATAAAAAAGTATTGGTTTACCTTGCATAATGCATTTTGGATATTTCAGCCTGCCGTGGTTACAGTGTGTCCTCCCAGGAGACAGAAGGGTAGCCTGGAGAAAACTGTATCCCTGTTTACATGCAAACTCTATGAGATCACCATGAAGGAAAACCAATTCTTCTTGTCTCCATTTCAGCTCTATGTTGTTGCTGTTCATATCAGTTACATTAAGAATACATGGTTCTAAGAGATGTAAAGAAATGTGCTGAAGTCACAGAAATAGCATTAAAAAAAAAAAAAAAAGCCTAAATTTGGAACAGAAAACCACAGAAAATGGACACCTCTGACAACATCTGGTTTCTATAAGCATTTGTAAACATACATTAGCCTAGATTTACTATTGAAGAAAGGAACTTCTTCATTGTAACTTGTAAGGACTTTTCATAATGGCAACAGTCATCCACCAAAACTGACCCATCAGATTTGACTGACAGGTATGGTAAGCTCTTCGAGGATACTTATTAATACACAGCAAATTTAAACTGTTAACATAAGGAAGTGTTTTGACAATTCCCTTTGTGTTTTTATCTTTGTCACTGTTAAAATAATACTGATATCTTCTAAAAACCTTTCAGAAATTTTATGCTGTTCTTTGGGCTTTTTCAGGTTATTCAAAGTCAATATTATTTTGGTTGTTTTCTGACAGGTTCCATAAAATTCAATGTGAGGAGCACATCAGGTAGCCTAGCTTTCCTTTAGACAGTTAACCTCATTAACTTACCTAAGCAAGTTGGTGGTTCTGTCCAGTTTCCTTGGTCACAGTAAACGGTACGAGGTCCATCCAAAAAATGGTAACGCTGACAACCATATTCTATTGAGGAACCATTTTTGTAACTTGCCACTAACGGGCCAAAAATAACACCGTTTTTAACCACTGGTGGAGAGGTACACTCGTGCTGTGTTTCTAATACAAGGGAGGGAGTTAGGTAATTAGATCTTTGAAATAATGTTAACACTGGTGAAAGTCTCAGGCTAGTAATAGACTGAACAAAAAATTGTCATGCAAATAAAATTTAAACCAATATAATTTCTTTTTCAAATTTTGTTTCCAGAAACTCTACTCTTGCCTTACTGAATTGCAGACAGGTATTCTATTTGCCTGTACAGTCCTCATCTTATTCAGCTCTTGACTCTTGCTAGTTTAATCAATGTAGATTAGTTCTTTTTCTGTGATGAGACAGTCTTCATTTATTGCTTGAAAAATTTAGCCCACATAGGGTTCAAAATTAAAAGAAACCCCATGGAACAATTGATCAGAGGATCAGTAAAATACGAATTAGCATGTTCAGACAGCATCAACAGAAAGGGTACAAAATGAAGGTAAATGCTCATGTATAGAATAAAATAATAAATACAGAAACAAGCATATAGGTGTAGTTTATAATCACTGGAAAAGAGCATCAGTGGTCTTTTATTCAGACTGCTACATTGACATCTGTAGAACATGAAAACATTTTCAAGAGTAAGGAACTGTACTTTAGCAAAAGACTAGTAAAAATAGTCATAAAATACCTAAGATATTATTGGAGAGTGTTGGAGTCTCTTTAAAAAGAAAAGCAATTTTCACCTACTCATTTCTTCATTGTGATATGTTTTGCTTGCTCTTGCTGCTGCATCTGCCTCAAATGATGGTGGTGCCTCAGATTCTAATTTATCCGTAGTTCCTGTAACCACAGCAGAAACAGAACCGGAGCAGAAACTAAGAAATAACTCATGTTCAAATACCACAACAGACACTGATGCATTGCAAGATCTAATGAAATCAATATTCTAGGGAAGAACTACATAACGTGCACGTCACTTCAATTCACCTAGCTCATCCTCTGTCTTTGATTCGAGAACTGATTGCCTACCAATTAGATTGCACTTAACCTCTCAACCATTTTAACAGAGGAGGACATAAACAGTTTTGCAGATATGGAAACTGAGGCTCTCTAGATAGATAAGGCATTGTCTGAAGATTAATTTCTGTTCAGTTGTCAGTCTTCACAAAAGTACTAACCAATACAAAAAGGAGGTGATGTCCATTTTCCTTTATCACACTGAATTTCCTCAGATCCTCTTAATTCAAACCCACTTTGACACTGTATATGAACTTTGTCTCCATTACGATATGTTCTTCTATCTGTGATGATATGAGCATGAGGAGGAAGTGGTGGTGGAGGACATTTATTTTTTATATCTGTAAATAAAAAGTGCATATGATTTTCTCACTAATCAAAACCATATACACAATTAATTGTACTAGACAGAATGCAAGCCCATAACTCAAAAGACATCTGTGGTTGATCGAGTAATTCTTTACCCCCATTTTCTTAACAAAATAGAAAACCAGAAAAAAAAAGAAAGTAATTTTTACATTCAATAAATATGATGTAGTATGCTACCGCACTGCTATAAACAACTTTATAATTTTTCCACATAGGCTTCAAATGTATTTTGAAGGACTTCAGGGAATAGCGATTTCCCATAAACTCCATTGATACATTCTTTAAAACAGCTTATGTATTAGACCTAGATCTGTCATGGCCAGGGACACCTTCCACTAAACCAGGTTGCTCAAAGTCCCATCCAATCTGGCCTTAACTTTGCAACTGCAATATCCTCCAGACTAGATTGAGGGTATATTTTCATTCTGAGCACCCCACGTTATCTGCATCCACTCAAGAAAAATTCCTGCTATGTCATCAGAATAAATACAGAGTTGGGGTCCTAACACATGCTGTTTAATTGAGATATTCTAGTGCATTTTAACACTACAGTATCTTCTAGGAAAGGAAGATGATTTTCATCTTTGCACTCAATCAAAACCTTCTGCAAGATTACCTATAAAAGAATTACAAAAAAACTGATTTTACTGAAAATTCTCCTTAACACATCTATATTTTTAAAGGCTAAGTATAATTTTTAGTATCTCACCATCCTACCCACCCAACAATTATTACATTTGCTTTAAAAACATACTTTGTGGGAAAAAAATACTGTATAAATATATTGGAGAGGAATACCATGCATTTAACTTAAACCAACAAAAGATTGATTGTCCCATCCTCTGTCATTAAAATGTGGCACTCCTTATATATAAAGCAGAGAACTTGTTACCATGAGGCACTGATATCTCCTAAATCTCAGAAGTAATCCGCAAAGGGCACAATATCCACATCAAGATATGCTGAACAATATGAATTCTCAGCTACCCTAGATGTTGATTTGTACCATTTTCTGATGTTTATTATACCTCACTTGCCTCACTAGACCTTTCATTCTTTTTCAAGTTTCTTTTCTGAGAATCATTATTATCCCCCAGTTACTGGGGAAGTGAAAGCAACTGCTAAAGTTGTGTTTCTGATTACCTTTCTAGTTAAATTCTGTTGAAAACATATACAGTTTGGTGAAGCTGTAAAACTCTGAAAAGGACCATAATTCCCCAAGATCAGGAGGAACTTGTTGAATATTTTGTTTTATTGCATCTCAAGAGGCATGTTCCCACTTCACAAGGTAGCATTCAACATGCTTGATTAAACCTTTGTGTCATCTGAATGTGCTTTAATTTGAGATTCAGGGGTTGAACAATTTCCCTGTAATGTTGATTGCTGCTTCTCCAGGATCCAATATATAAAGAAGCAACAGCAAGAGACAGAATCCACTCTACTATTAGAGTCCACTGTAAACTAATTCCAAGTACCATTGTCTCTCTCTCCCTGCTATCTTGGCTCCATGTCCTTCAGCTAACACTTGATTTCTATTTGGACTGTGAATGGCTATAAAAAGCATATTTTTATTTTGCATTCATGTAGTGTTTCATGAAAGAAGATGTTCACTAAGAATCTAACATAATGAAACTATGAAAATAGGTACCTTCACACACTGGAGGGTCTGGGTGCCATCCGAAATAATAACATTGAATTAGGTCAAATCCACTGGCAGAATAATTTTCCTCACAATAAAAATGAACTACATCTCCCTCTTCATAGATTTTCTTCACAGGATAGAAACCTCCATGTGCTATTGCACTCAAAGAGGAACAAGCTATTCCTAGGAAGAAAACACAAAGCAGTGAAAAGTAGCTGAGGCAGCCTTCCGCTTCCCACACTGCCCCCCCAACAGCTTATAAAACAAGACTTTTTGCAGATTTTTATTCATTTGTAGGATAAATCACATTTCAGATTGACTTATATTCAAGCTCACAACATACTACTGCAGTTTGGAGTAAGGGACCACCCATGCGATAGACACACTGCTTCTTCTGTGGTGTTTCCTCCTGCAGTACGATATCCCTCATCACATTTGTATAGCAGTGTTTCATTCAGCTGAAGCTCTTGCTGGGCTGTGAAGTAGTTGCCGTGATGTAAACTTGGTACTTGACACGACTCTTGAAGAAATAAAATTCTTGTACAATATTAGTCACTCTTCTCATTTCAAGGTATTATTCTAAAATTTTCCTTAGATACACCTTAGAAGTGGTTATATCCAAGGCAAAACCCTTTGCAAAAATCTTTACAACTAATGAAGAATTAAAAATGCAGTAGTTTGCATGACTTTTCCAGTCACCATTTGGGAAGAAGATTTGGATGATTTTATCTGAAACAATGTGATTTCATCTATACTGATTTCTTCTACAGATAATTTTATCTATACAAATTCACAAAATTAGCAGCATGTGAAATCTGACAAGTTCTTCCCATAAGACACTGCTGAGAACCCCTACTTTGGGAGTACTCGGATCATAACCTCACACAGGCAGTTTGGTCCTACAGGTACGGCAAGGATAGCAGAATTATATATAGATAAGAGATAATAAAGGAGAAAAAAGCAGAATCCTACCAATTTTTTTAGTACAGCTTGGCTGGGAGCTCCATCCTCCTGTCTGACATTGTACTGTATCTTCAGTTCCACCACTTGGAGAGTGGTAGCCTGGATTACATTTGTACTGCAGTTTCTCATGCATTTTGAAGTACATTTCTGTGCCATAAAAAGCACCATTCTCCAGAAGAGGCTTGTTACATTTTCCTAAATTAAAGGAGACAGCTTGAATAGAAAGAATTAATGGAATATTTTTGTTCTCTAATAAGCAAAAGAAGGAATTTTTAGCTATCCTGATCTAATCTTGTTGTCTTGACCTATTGAAAAAACTCTACCACATTCATCAAACAATATATCAAATTGATGGTAATAACATGGAACATAACAATCAAGGAACCTAGAGCTAGGGAGGTTTTAGAGATATGTATCTGAGGGGAAACTATTAGTTTTCCCAAAATAAGGACACTGGGCAACTTTCTTGGTGTTCTTAGAAAAGCATATTAGGTTAAAGCCCTCAAAATATGTATTATTGTAAACATATATATAAATATGTAGTTTATATACATAAGTGATTGATTTCACCTTGTCTTAACACATACATTTTATCCCTCCTGTAACACAGCTTCTGCTCCTGTATGTTCCCAGAAATACAGCTGCTAGAAAAAAGTTTCCTGCTAGAAGTAATGGTAAGATTAATAAAGCTAACTCACTGTAGCAGCGTGGCACTGGTGACCAGCCTTTTGCAGTACAAGTTATTCTTCCATCTTGAGTCCCAGTTTCAGTTGTATAACCAATCATACAGGAATAGGAAATCTTTTTTCCCTTACTTATAGGGAAATAGTGACTTTTGAAATTATAGTAGTACTGGGCAATCCTTCCGTTTTCTATGTGTGGCAAACCACAAGGTTTGTCTGAAAAAAAAAAAAAAAAAGATAAATATATATCTCGCTAAAAATCTTAGCCCAAATATAAGCTTTTTTGCATTAGTTTATTTAATATCAGTTAAATTGACTCAGGCTTTCAAAACAGGTGAATGAAATTCTGAATACTTGCAAGCATGAAGGGACTTTTAAGGCTCATTGAAATTAAGATATATTACACTTATATCAGTTCTTTACATTCACAGTAACATCAGCTGTAGAATGAAACTTCCTGATATGAACTGGGCAATGCTGATGCAGAATACATTTATTTGACTCTATATTTAAACCAGAAGATATGAGCACACTTTGCTGTATAAACATACTGGCCCACTGGCAACAGTGGCAAGGTTAGCTATGGGATAGCTCCTTAATTCAGTAAATGTTAACAGAATAGTATGACAAACTACCAGGAGGAAATAAAGGAGTTAAAGTTGCTGAAGATCATTAACAATGGAAAATAAAAAATAAATTGAGGTTTAGAAAAGAACGAGTAGAACGACAAATAAAGGAAGATGACAAAACAATAGTAGAACATCTTTAAAAGGAATTGTGCTGAACGTGACATGAAGCTACTTAAAAACCAAAACAAACAAAAGGAAAACCCAAACACCACAACCACCAAAACCACCAAAAAGCAATGCTAATGTTTGGATTTCTTACAAAGTTATCTTTTGGCTCTAAAAAACTCTCTCCATGGCATTAGAAGGCAATCTAACCTGAAGAATCAAGTTTTAAAAACTGAATTACCACCTATGGATCTCATTAGAATTGGGCAGTTCTCCCACAAGTTGGCATTGCTG
>JASSUY010054764.1:0-50596 GCA_032466535.1 Forpus xanthops | reverse complement strand
TGCATTTATCCTACACATTAAAACCAAAATAATAAACTACTGCTTCTTCACTCAGTAAATGTCACTAGAATTTACTGCAATTACAATTTTCTGCAAATTTTGCATTTTTACTAAATATAAATTGCCAAGATAATTGTTTTTTTAATAACTCCTTTCCTCATACAGCCACTGTATAACATATAAAACAAACAAACAAAAAAAAAACAACCCCAAACTGAAACCCAACCAACCAAAACTACCCCAAAACAACACCAAAACCAAACCTAAGGGTATTTATGGTTTTCAAGTAACTGAAAGACAGGAACAGTTGCTACCTTACATACCTTTTTTTGGGCTTTCCAAAGGGTATCATCAGAGTAATTTCAACTGCTTTGTGTGTAAAGGACAAATCAGTAGTGAAGACACGTAGTTTGCAACAAATATTCTTGAGTTAAACATACAGTGGCATAAAATGAAAAATGGAAAAAAGTACTCCTTTTCGATTAGTAGAGATGTACCCCTATATACCGCCCACACCTTTGTGAACTTGCAGTTCAAGTGGTATGTGAATCATAGAAACCCAGCAGTTTTAAGCACCCCTGAAAATAGGGATAGGAAATGCAGAACTACCCCAGACTAGCTTCTGCAAGGTTCCATTTAATTTCCACTCTTTTGCTTTGTGGTAAAATCAAAGCACTTCAGTTTGTGACAATTCAGTGTAGAACATACTTTAATAGTACAAAACTAATTTTGTATAAATGTTGCAAAATGCTCAAATACATTTCAAAAGAAACCTTTTCTAAATAAAAGTCTGATCCTTTCAATATTACAGCTTTGATGCTCAGATGTGAATCCGTAGCCCTGAGCTAGTGACAGCTGAATCACGATCAGCCATCTCACAACAAAATTATACTTTACTCTAGGTAAAGATATTTAAGACATTGTACTTAAGTTACCTAGGTTGCATGTTCTAGCTTCAATGTACATTTATTAACAACAGAATTCAGTGTATTTACCTTCTGCAAGGAGCTTGCCTGAACACATCATAACTAGGAAGAAAAAACAGTTTCTAAATCTCATCTTCATTACTGTCTCCATGAAGCTTTCACCACCTGTGCAAACTAAATTTTACTTTGTAAATAATTAACTGGATTTTCAAAGACAGACATTCAAAAATGCCCCAGTGTATGTGGTATTTTGAATGTCACTAAAAATACTTCATTTATTTTAGCTCTCTAAATACCACAACGCTAGCCTTGCAGAATTCTACATCCATTTGGCATACTTTAACATCTGTAAAAAGGACAGATTTTGTCATTTTACTTTGAAACCAGGCAACAAGCCTATGAACAATTTAAACTATTTGAACTGTTACCTGCAAAACCTCCCAAGTTCCAAGTTTAAAGGGCATTCTCTTATCACATTATTTGCCTTGACTGAAGTAAGAGGGAATAGAAAATTCCCACTCCTCCAACCTACCCCTTGTAGCCAGTGTCCTAATTGAAGCTGAGATAGTTAATTTTCTTTCTTGTAGCTGGTGCAGTGCTCTGTTTTGGCTTTAGTCTGAGAACAATGCTGATAACACACCAATATTTTGTTGCTCTGTAGCGCTTACCCTGATCATAGAATTTTCAGGGTCTAATGCTCTGCCTGTGAGGAGGGCACAAGAAACTAGGAGGAAACAGAGAACAGCCAAAGGGGTATTCCATACCCCAGCACATCATGCTCAGTATAGAAATTGGGTAAAGTTAGCTGCAAAGGGCTGATTGCTGCTCAGGAATGGGCTAGGCATCAGTCAGTGGGTGGTGAGCAATTGTGTTATGCATCACTGTTGGTTGTTGCTTTGGGTGGGGGTTTTGAGGACATTTTTATGTTTGGTTTATTTTTTTCTTTTCTCCTTCCCTTTTCCTTTATAGTCTCATACCTCCCTCCCTGTTATTTCCTTTATTATTATATTTTACCTTTAGTTATTAAGCAGTTCCTATCTTAACCTGAAGGTTTTACATGCTTTCAATTCTCCTCTCCATCCTGCCCCTGGGCAGAGGAGGCAGGGGAAGGGAGAGAGAGGGAGCAGCTGCATGGCACTGAGTTTGCAGGCAGAGTTTAAACCACAACAGCCAGTTGGTTACAACAGTACTGCACTAGTGAAGTTGCCAGGGATTATGATTTTATTGTACAATTGCTTTTGGCAGTAGAAAAAAAAACAGGATTTCAAAAGCTGTACACAATACAAAAAAGTTAGACATATTGATTGCAATTAAAAAAAAAACCAAACAATCAAGGGTAGCTCGACACTTATTTGTTTTCCTTAAAGTTGCTAGATATGCTATACAAATACATTTTCATATACATCATTTACATTTCAGTAGTGGGCAATACCAAGTGTATCCATCACCATCAGAATTGCTTGCAGAGGATCCACAACTTCTTGCATATTATCTTTCCTCAAAACCCAGTCTGGTTTAATTCTGTGAAAATATTAATGGCATATCATTAAAATATTATACTGCCACAGCAAAACCAGCAGACTAATTTTCAAGCATTTACCTTGAGACTGCTTTTATTCTTAGAGGAGTAACTGGAACACACACAGAAGTTTTGCTGAAAAGAGTATTTGCTTTCTGCTTCACAAGTATTCTCTGTTCATCCATTTTGTGTTTACGAACTGTAAGTTTATATAGGCTTTGAATGCAAGCAACAGTTCTTGGTATACTTCGTATCTCCTGAAAAAGTATGGAAACAGCACACTGTTAATACTACAAGTTCAAAAGCAATATGCCTTCAGTGATAGGTACAGGGAGGCAAATTAAGAGTTTGTATCCATCTTCATAGAAAGAATAATGCAATAAATAAAGGTGACGGGATAACTTAACTACTTATATCTGATAGATGAACAATTAGTAAATGTATAGCTTAGAACCTAGACTTATCCCAGCAAAGCTTTTAGGTGTTACAGAAATAGGCATGAATGAAGGAAATTTCTTCCAGAAATAGGCTGTCTGTTACAATAAAGTATGTTAACACAAAGTCATGGACAATTACATTGCCAGTTGTTACTAATAATAAAGTCCCTTTACCTGAAAAGCAACAGTAAGCTTTTAGAAACTGAAAAAAAGTTAAGTGGCAACCAAACTATACCTAATGCTAAGCAATCAAAAGAAAAGGGACTGGATCACCTCCTGTAAGAAGATAGGCTGACAAAGTTGGGGGTGTTCAGCCTGCAGAAGAGAAGGCTGCGTGGAGACCTCATAGCAACCTTCCAGTATCTGAAGGGGGACTATAAGGATGCTGGGGAGGGACTCTTCATGAGGGACTGTAGTGACAGGACAAGGGGTAACAGGTCAAAACTTAAACAGGGGAAGTTTAGATTGGATATGAGGAAGAAATTCTTTACTGTAAGGGTGGTGAGGCACTGGAACGGTTTGCCCAAGGGAGTTGTGAATGCTCCATCCCTGGTGATGTTCAAGTCCAGGTTGGACAGAGCCTTGGGTGACATGATTTAGTGTGAGGTGTCCCTGCCCATGGCAGCAGGGCTGGAACTAGATGATTTTAAGGACCTTTCCAACTCTAACTATTCTATGATGCTATGAAAGTCATCAAAACCCTGCTGAAATTGGGATCGCAATATCATCCTCTTGCAAGGATTGCAGGATCAGAACCTCAATGTCTTATTGACCAACTCGGGGTGACAAAGGCAAAAAAATAGCTGTTTTACCATCTTGGAATTTATTTTAAGTCAGAGTTTAGTCATAATTAATATTACAGCCAGTAATAGGTATGGTAGAGAGGGAGAGAAAAAAAAAAAAAAAAAAACAAAACAAGCACCACCAGAAGATATAAGAAAAGAATGTCAGAATCAAATTATTAAACCCAAAGAATTTATGTCTTACCAAAGCTCTTTTTGAGTCCTTTGAAAGGATGGCCAACAAACAGCAGGCCTTTGTGAAAATGCTTCCTCCTTTCTCTGAAATTTTGTCCCCAGCTTTCCCTCTGTATGTTTGCAGTAGGTCTAGTAACGTATCTATAGAATTTTCTACCTCATAAACTGCATGAGTAGTCTTTTCATGCTATTATATAAGAAGGAAACAAAAGAGGTCAGACAGGTCTTTAAAATATCTCAGTTTAGAGGAAACAGCAAAATCTATATACTCCTCAAGGTGAAGTTTGTAGCTGATCTGGTATCCAATTAATAAATACTGTATGCTACAACCATCACAACAGTTTACAAAAAGCTACCGCTCATGCTACCACATTTGTTCAGAAAACCGTAGAATCTGATTTTAGGTTTAAAATAAAAGAATAAACCAGAATAAGTTTAGAGAAATTTAAACTTAAGTTTTGCCCAATTTTTTTTTTCCTGAAATAAAAATAATTTGAATGTAAAATGCTGGTGGCTAAGATCAAAAACTGTGTTTAGCAAATAGTTTAAATTTCGAAGTAAAAAACCTCCAGAACAATCAATCCCTAGTGAGTAACTACAGTACTACTACAGTACTGAAGCAGCTTTAAGTATTTATGAAAATAATGAGTTCTGTAAGAAAGAAAGGTGTAAAAATACACTATCCCAAGACGTAAGTTCAGACAAGTAGCCTGTCTTTTGGAGATATACACTGCTGCCTTAAAAAAACTTCATAGCTTACCCTAACTACTACAGTATTGTATTTCTACACTTCCATGGAATACTTGTGATACCTCGGAATGTAACCAGTTAAAAAGAAGATTATTACTTTAAACCCATGAAATATTTTTTTTGTCAAAAAGTAAATTAAATCATAATTATTACAAATTAAATATTTGATTTCAAAATGACAGTTAAAATTCAGAAACTGGTTTATTAATTCAAAACAGATAAATTGTTTCTTCAAGTTTGATCAGAAATTTTCTGGATTAGTAAGTACTACAATGAAGTACCCTACAGCTTATAAACCTACAAAATAAAATCTTGAAGTTACCTTTGAAACATTAAGTAGAACCTGAATTGAAAATCTTATCACATCCATGCATGGAACACTCCGGTTGCAACTTCGGATCAGAACAAAAATGGTGAAGATTGCTCTGCTCTGGGCCATGTTTTCACAACAGAGTGGGGACAGCCTGGTAGCCACCTCTGTGATAATTAAAAGGAAAAAAATAATAAGATAAAAAATACAAAGCAAAACCCCTACACCCCTGAAGTGCTTGGAGTTTAATTGCAAACTAAGGTTTTTTCTTAAAGATAAGTACAAATGCAAAGAAGTAAAACCTCCACAATTATTGATTTAAACAAGTATTTCTGAATCAATAGTTCTAATATTCCACACTAAAAACTAAGCAGATGAAACAATCCATGGAGAACATATATTGGTAATGAATTAATTTACTTATGTACGGCATAGTATTACTAAGACTACCAAGAACTTAGAGCAATTGTATCAGATTTCCTTTATCTACATAACCAGTTCAATATCTTGCTTAAATCAATAATCAAATTTTATCCTGAAAAAAAAGAAAAAACCCATTATACTACCTAACATGTTCCCATTTTACAATCACACAGAAAGCCTAAATATCATAATGTACAATTCAAAGCTGAAAAATTCCAGTTTCTATCATCCTGAAAATCTATCAGTTACAGTAAAATTAAATACTGACCGAGATGCTTTAATGCTTCAAGAATGTAAGAGATATGTTTGTATTTTAGAAGGTATTCAATAGCAGTTGCAGTTCTGTTGCACAATTTGTTTTCTTCTCTGCTCTTTTCATTAGCCTTTTCTAAACTATGCCTTATAGCTTTAGTTTTGGCTGTGTCATTATTCTTTCTCCAAGCATAGCCTCTCCACAATGCCTACAGAAAAGGAAGTTCACAATGAGAAAAAGTTGTGAACAACAGACAATAGAACAGAACTTACATTAGCATTCCAAATCAATTTTACACAAGTCTGTCCAAGCATTTAATTACCTTGATTATTAATTTTTAAGTAATTACCATTCAATTTTTAATCCTCTAAATAATGGATATTCAAGACAAAAGACCAAAACAAACATGTGTATACATCTCACATGCATTCCCACAGATGTCACCTCAACCAGTATCTGCTTAATATTACTTCATTATTTGTTTTCATTTAGCTTTGATGTCTAACCTGAAGCTGATCTGGCTTGCAACTGAACTGATACACTGACTGAAGTAAACACCCTTCCTCTCCCCAAAAACCTATCAGAGAAAAAAAGCAACCAAATTTTGCTATCTTCTTGCAAGTGATTATTTACCTGAAATCTAATTATTCCAGCTGCAAATTTTCTCCTCCTTCTACAGGCCAGCAATCTTCGCACATTTTGCTGGATTACAGTCGCTGCATCATTTCTGCGATCTAGCCAGCCTCGAATCACACGTTGTAACTGAATGATTCTTTGATAATCCCTTTGAAATCTCTTTTGCTGCATTTTTGCTCGGAACCATCGCTGTTTAAAATTAAAAGCCTCTTTTTATTTATTTCTTAAAACTTTTCCCATTGTAAACAAGCATAGATAAAACCTGAAGAACTCTTTCAACATGAATCTTAATAAATATAGGCACCATAAATATTGCTAGCACTCATATAATCACCATGAGTGACTGGCCTGTCAGCAGCTGAAATGCAAGACTGCAAAATCTAGTCTGACTACTTCGAGGTTTACCAAAAGTTAAAGCATGTTATTGAGGGGATTGTCCAAGTGCCTCAAACACTGACAGCCTTGGGGCATCAACCACTTCTCTGGGAAGCCTGCTCCAGTGTTTGACTACCCTTGCAGTAAAGAAATACTTCCTGAAGTCCAGTTTAAACCTTCCCTGGTGCAGCTTTGAATCATTCTCATATGTCTTATCATTGGATACCAGGGAGTAGAGATTAGTACCTCACTTTCCACTTCCCCTACTTAGGAAGCTATAGAGAGCAAATGAGATTATCCCTCAGCCTCCTTTTCTTCAAGCTAGATAAAGCTTGATAAGGATAAGGATAGATGAGGACCAAAGTCCTTAGCTGCAATTCACGGGACATTTCTTCTAGCCGTTTCATCAGCGCTAGAATTGTTGCCTTTCTCTGGACACACTGAAGGACCAGAACATCATTCTTAAAATATATAGCACCAGAAATGCACATGGCACTCAAGGTGAGCCCACATCAACGCTGAATACAGTGGGATGGTCATCTTTTTGTCTAGCTGGTTATACTGTGTTTAATGTACACCAGGATGCTGTTTGCCCTCTTGGCTGCCAGGGCACACTGCTGACTCGTATTGAACCTGGTGTCAACTAGCAATCCCATATCCCTTCCTACAGGGCTGCTTTCCAGCCACTGTCCTAGGAGTTTTCTTTCTCTTGGTTGCCTTTTAAGAAATACAACTCCACTTTTTTCGTTTCCCAACCCTGTTTCTTCCCACTATATACACAGACAGGGTACTATATGCCAAATCCGAGCAAAAAAAAAAAGCTTCTCCCACTCACTTGCTCTTGCCTTTAAGGGAAAATATAACTTAAGGGGAGAGACAACAGATTTGTACTTTTGGAGAAGTAGGGGTTCCTGATTCAGCCTAACCATTTATCTATTGCTGTTCTTCCAGTACTGAGATTAAGACACTTTAGAGACCTGAAGATAATTTTCACTATTAGGCAGTGCTGATTGTTTGCTTTTAGAGAAAAAAAAAAACATAGTTATATTAAAAATGCTGCAACTTAGACAGACTTTGGTACCACTAGTAGGTTAGAAACATCCAAGCAAATAGATTCCTGAGAATTGTTCATGTAAGGAGATGACCTTCATTCATGAGCCTTACAGGTTGTCATGTCCAATCTTTCCTACTTCCAGGAGGATATAAAGAAATAAGCTAAAACGGCACTCTTTAGCAAGCTTAAGTGCCTGAAAGGAAACAAGAACTTTCCCATCCATCCTGAACTTTAACATATTTAAGCCTCCAGAGACTGCTGAGATCCACTCTATTATGCTTAGCTAGGCATAAGCAGCATTATTTAGTAAATCAGTCTCTATAACTTAGCTTTATTTTTACATGTGAAGGAAGTTGTGTCATAGTGCTACAGCTTAGCTGATAGAAATTAGACTATGTCACACAAAATCATTCCTCCTTAATTCCCACTTAATTATACTAACCTGTATTACAAGAACAGACAAGATCTGGTTTTGTGCAAGCTTTAAGATGAGATGATTTCTATATGCTCTTTGAATTTTAATTGCAGAGATATGATGGTATGCAGCTGCTGTAAAATACAGTAGTCTCTTGTTTTGTTTCTGTTCTGAAATCTACAGAAGGAAAACAAATCAAAGAACATCACTGGTTTTCATATTCAGAGATAGCTGATCGCCTATGCAAAGATGACAGGACACAGCAGGGTACTATCAGATGCTGAAGAATTGCCTCTGAAACCATTACTTCAGAGCTAAAGTAAGCTACCTTTCTTCAGTACTAGGTCTCTAATGTAAACAATAACACAGAGAAGTAATTGTAAGCAACAACATTAATAAATAGCAGAGAAGAGTTTCAGCCTAAGCACAGGTAAGCCACAATGATAAGAGATGCTAAAAAACACCCCTCAATGAAAGCCTATTTATTACTAAAAACTTGTGTGACAAGGGACAAACTGTATTTTCATCTTTTCTGACCCACAAAACTCATAAAGCAGTCAACAAGTGATCAGGTTTTCCTTTTCTTCCCAACCAAAACTAATGCTAAAAGAGCTCCAGCAATACTTTCTATCACAAACATGTTCTTTCATTTAAAGTATACCAACCTTTTTCCTGACTAAATAACCCCGTATAAATGCTTGCAATTTAATGGCAGCTCTTCTAGTTTCATTGTATTTCATAAATTGAAGCCTCCCTTCCCGCCAAGCCCTCAGGTATTTCTGGATAATTGCAGCAGCAGCATTTTGTTGAACAAATTTCCTTCTTGCCTTGAAACCTCTGTATGATTTTTGGATCAAACAAGCAGCTTGAAACTTCTGAAAAAGTTTTTCAAGGATACATTGATAATTAAACTTCTGCTCATTTCTGTGATGATCAATATACATTCATACCTTAGTTGTAGAATTTTCTTCTACCATAAGAAAATATAGGAGGAAATACAAGCAAACACATGCAGTACTATTATATGAAAATGCACTTTCACAATTTAGGTTTTTTTCTCTTGCCTAAGTGGGGTCAAAATGTGGGTAATTTTACTTAAACCTTTAAGCAATACAGCAGCAGACAATTGTAATTTTCTCTTGCTATCAGTATGGACGGGTAATTCAACTATTTGATTGTGTGAAAACAAAAAAATCAACCTCGTTGCTCAAAGCAAAAAAGGAAATTCAGTATTTTGGTGACTGAATAGTTTTGATATGAACAATTTTTGTGCTGGCCTCACCTTTCTTCTCTTCTATATTTTTACATATTGATGAGAAAAATCATCCCAATGCATTGAAAACTTTTAAAACAACCATGACATAGCAGAGTGCAAGTGAAAACATACCTTTCTGAAGAGTTGTCTAGCCCTGTACCGCCTGTATGCCAACTGAATCTTAACTGCAGCATCCTTAGTTGCCAGAAACTGACGTTGAATCATCCGTGTTCTCCATCTTCTTTGAATGATCAGTGCACAGAACCTCATTTTCAAAAACCTAACATGAAAATGCATTTTAAGTTTATTTTGATTGTTTCCCCCCCAATAAAAAGTTGAGAATATTTGCATTTCTAAAGTAAAAAAAGAGCAACTGTTAACAAAATCATTAATATAGATACTGTGAAAGCAGAACTGTTATCAACTAAAGCTTGGACCATTGGAACAAGGGAAGAGCCAGCAATGCTGGCTGAAAGTCTTATCTAAAGTAGAAGATACTTTGTTTTCCCACAGCAAGCACTTCCAGAACTTGCTGCTGAAGGAGGCTGGGAAGGAAGACAGCAGCTTAAAATGCATTAGACAGATTGGCATACAACAGGTCCATAAAAGGATAACAAAGGGAATAATACATATAAATATTTATATATGTATATATATACATATAACCCATAATCAAAGAAGAATGGATGTTGAGGGGGGACCTTAGGAAGCGGTGATGTTAACACTCTCCCCAAACAGCCTCATCTACTGCTACTGGCAGACGACAGAGTTTTGAATGAAACGAACTATCAGGCTTATATAGTACTGCATTTATTATAAAATCATGTCACTGGACAATAAACACAAACTAGTTTAACTATTCTGTTATACATTATACCCAGAACATTCATGTACACTACATGCATGTAGCAGGATCACAGCCTGAGAACTTATAGACTATTTGCCAGTGCAAATCAGTGCTAAATAAGTACATGATATAAGCTTTGAAAAGTAGAGAAATTCATATGAAATTTAGTATTACCAGGTCCGCTGCTGTTTTGTTTTGAAGTGACTCTGAATAACACATACAGCTTTTATTAGAGATGCATATTCCCTTCGTGCTCTGCAGCCTCGAAACCAGGCTTGAATAACTCGTGCTGCTCTCATTTTGTTAGCCCACTGCCTGGCTTTATAACCTCTGTATGATGCCTAGTAAATATGTAAAGAGAAAAAACATAATTTTCAAAGTGTTCCAACTTTCAGATTTTTTTAATGGAACGAAGAAATATTAAAAGGAAAAAAAGTCATGGTAGCTTAAAAAAGACTTCTTTTAACCGTTCCCATCTACACCGTTACAAGTATCTCATTTCCCACGTCTAGAAGATGTTTTCTAGAGCATGTGAAATTCATTCAGAAAAATACTACAAATGCTGTAAAAATAATATAATGAATTAACAAATACAGGAGAAACATAAGAAACAAACACACACTCACCAAAACCTCCCAAAACAAACAAATCAAATCACCCACTGCAACAGCAGTAAACATAAAAATAACCCAAGACAACAAAATAACCCAACACTGATCACATACAAAAAAAAAGGGAAAACCCACACGCAACCCCACTACTATAACTTTGAAAAGTACCTGAATTTTTATTGTGCTTTCTTTCATTTTGTGAAACCTCTTTTTTTCAATGAATCCTCTGACTGTAGCCTGTACAATTATAATGTTCCTCCGGGTTTGTAAGTAAGTTGCTCTTTCATATTTCACAATCAAGTAGGATCGGTAGCATCGTTGGAGGATAACTGCTGCTTTTTTATAGCTTGCATACTGTGATTTATATTTATGCATTAAGTAATAGGCTCGTAACGTAATAGCTGCTGTTCTGAGTTGAATAAATTTTCTTCGCTGCACAGCCATCTGAAGAAAAGACTGAATCTTCCTTGCAGCTCGTATTTGTTGCGCTATTTTTCTTGCTTTCATACCACGGAAGGCAGACTGAATGATTACTATTGCTTTTCTTTGAGTAGAATACTCTGCTCTCTGTAAACGAGCCCTGTGACATGCTCTGTACCACCTCTGAATAGCAACTGCTGAACTCCAAACCAATTTATAGCGAGTCCTTTCTCTTTGGCATCGGAACATAGATTGGATCATTATTGCGGCTGCTTTCTTTTCAAGCAAATGCCTCCTCTCTACATGCATTTTTAAGAATGATTGTAACCACTGTGCAGTAACATTAGTTTCATACAGCTGCCTAGCTTTTTTAGCATGAAAAGAGGATTGCAGGCAAATGACAGCCTTTATTTCTGCATAGTTTTTCAGGTCAACTTCTTTTGCCATTTTGGCTCTGAATCTTTGCTGTACAACTCTAACAGCCCAGCACAACTGTTTGTAATATCTATGTTGTATGTACATACGATAACTAGACTGTATTACAGTGGCTGAATCATGCATGATTTTCAGTTTCTGTCGTTCCTTCATGCCTCTGTATGATGCCTGAATAACAAGAGCAGATTTCCTCATTGTCAGATATTTCTTTCGTTGATTCTTTCCTTTAATGTAGGATCGATAGTAGCTCTGTATAACAGTAGCTGCAATTCTCATCATTTGATAGGACCTTCTGTTCCTGTGCATTCTGTAGGCTGCCTGTATTGTACTAGCAGCTAAATGCATCTGCTCAATCCTCTTCCGCACCCTAATACCTCTGTACACAGCTTGTATATGAAGAGTTGCTCTGCGAAGAGAAAGATAGTCCGAAGTATGCTGTCTTGACAGAATCAGAGCTCTGTATCTTCTCTGAAAGACAAGAGTAGCTGCTTTAACAGAGAGATATCTCCGACGTTCTCTAAAAGCTTTAAAGTTTTTCTGAATAACAACGGCAGCATGGTGCATTTCTTGATGGCGCTTTCTTGCTTGCATGTCTCGAAAAGCCTTCTGAATACAAGCTGCTGCTTTCTTTAACGAAGAGTAACGTCGTACTGCAATTTTCTTTAGTTTATTGGCTCTGTACCTCTCCTGTATTAGCTGGGTTGCCCACTGAACTTTTCTGTAATGGCAGTACTGCCTATACATTCGGTAGTTTCTCTGTATTGTAAGTGCTGCCTCATGTCTTTTCTTTAAGAAGTATCTTGCTTTCATACCTCTGTATGCAGCCTGAAGAACTAGAACAGAATTGTACAGTTTTAAGTACCTTTCTCTCACACGCTTCCCTTCCCTGTAAGCACGATAATGCTGCTGTATGACTACTGAAGCAAGCCTGACAGCTTGGTAAGACATGTAAATTTTACGCATTCTTAATGTTGCTTGGATAACTGTAGCAGCTTGATGCATCTGCCTCATTTTTTTTCTTACCACAAAACCTCTATAAGCAGACTGTAGGATTACAGCAGCTTTAAGGCAAGAAAGATACTTTTTACGTTGAATTTTTGCCAATTTTGTTGCTCTGTATTTCCTTTGAATTACAATAACAGCTTTCTTAATAGAAAGATAATGTTTTCTTTTGAGAAAAGTTCTAACTCTTCTTTGAATAATCACAGCCGATTCATTCATACTTCTTATGAGTCTCCTTGCTTTCATACCACGGAATGCAGCCTGGATACAAAGCGTAGCCCTTTTTATAATCATATAGTTGTGAACCTGTGTATTGCGCTCCTTACAGGCACGATACCACTGCTGAATCCGCCTAGTTGCCAGCAACAACTTTCTGTAATCCTGCTGCTGTTTGTGCATTCGATAATAAGACTGTATTACTGCTGCTGACTGATGCATAGCTTTTAAGTCTTGTCGGACCTTCATGCCCCTACAAGCAGCCTGAAGGATAATGATAGACTTCCTTAGTTCCAAGTACTTTTTCCGTTGTGCTTTGCCTAGACAAAACGCTCTATATTGTCTTTGAATTACAGTTGCTGCCGTTCTCATTGCCTGATATTTTATGCTCTCGCGATGCATCTTAAACATAGCTTGAATACAAACAGCTGCTTGATGCATACGGTGAAATTGTCTTCTAACCCTTGCGCCTCTATAAATTGCCTGCATTTTGATTGTGGCTTTTTTTAAAGATAAATAATTCTGCTTTTGACATTTAGCATGAATAATCGCACGATAATGCCTTTGAACTGCAATAGCTGCAGATCTAAGTCTTTCATAGTCCTTTTTGACCAGATAAGATTTGAAGGCAGCTTGTATAGTTGTAGCAGCTTTGTTGAGTTTGTTCAATCGTTTCCTCACAGTCATCCCACGGTAAGCAGACTGCAAGACTAACACAGCTGCCTTTGTTTTTAGATAAGCTGCACGCTGGATTTTTTTCATACAGTAAGCTCTGAAGTATTTCTGAATCACTAGAGTGGCTTGTCTTAGTTCCTTATATTTTAGTTGATTTACATGCATTCTGTAATAGGACTGAATAATTGTTGCAAGATTATGTTTCTTTTGAATTGTTTTTCTCACAGTTTTGCCCCTCCATATTGCCTGCAGAAGCACTACAGAGTTACGCAGTTGAATGTATTCTTGCCGTTGTCTCCGGCCCATAACGCTGGCTCTGTAACGCTTTTGAATAGTTAGCACAGCATGGCTCATAAGTCTGTATTTTTTCAAAGCCATGAGTTTTCTGAAGGCAGATTGTATCTTAGTGGCAGCAATATGTTGTCTTTGAATCTGCTTTCGTACCTTCCAACCACGAAAAGCTGCTTGTAATAAAAGCACTGATGCTCTTGTCATTAAGAAGTTCACTCTTTGCCTGTTACCAGTCTTGTAAGTTCTGTACCATCTCTGAATCACAATGGAAGCCAGAACCATTGCCTTATATTTCTTTCTTGCAGCATGAGCTCTAAAAGCAGTCTGAATTTTAACAGCAGCTCTATTTTCAAGTTTAAACATTTTGCGTGCTTTATAACCCCTGTAGGCTGCCTGTAAGCACACAGCTGCTTTTTTAGCTTGCAAGAACTCCTGCCTCTGACACAGCTGTTTTTTGTGTGCACGGTAATGTTTTTGAATGACAAGAGCAGCACTGCAGATGCTTAAATAACGTCGCCTGTCCCTTTTCATTCTGTAGCATGCCTGGAGAAATACAGCAGTCTCTCTCCACCTCTGTATTTGTTTCCTGACAAGATAGCCTCGAACTGCAGCTTGAATTCTTACGCAAGCTCCCTTCAATTTCCTGTAATCTTCTTTAAGTTGAAAAGCATATTTTTGAGATCGATACTTTCGCTGGACACAAAGTGTTGCCTCCCTTAATGCACAATATCGCTTACGTGCTTGCCTCATCTTTACAAAAGCTTGAATTTTCACCGTTGCATCTCTCAGGTTTTTGAATCTTTTCTGGACAACATAAGCACGGTAACTTGACTGAATTTTTATCACAGCTCTTAACATGCGAGCCTCTTTCCTAGCTTTCATTCCCCTGTAGGCTGACTGCAGGACAAGAGCAGCCAGGCGCATCCTCTGGAAATCAGCAGCTGACTTTTTAGAGCTGACATGTGCCCTATACCAAGTTTGGATTACAGAAGCAGCATTTTTAATCTCTTTGTATCTTTTTACTTGTTGGTATTTTCTCACATGTGACTGCAATGCAGTAACTGATTTTTTTAGTTGTAAAAATTTTCGTTTCTCTTTTTGCATTCTCCACAGTGACTGAATAACACAAACGGCTTTTGTTTGTCTGTATAGTTTACGTGCCTTCATACCTCTGAAAGCAGCCTGGAGAACTATCACTGCTGCACGTTTTTGCAAATAGTGCTCTCTTTCAATTTTTCCTAGTTTATAAGCTCTGTAATACTGCTGAATTGTCACTATTTTCACCCTGTGTTCCTGGTAAATACGTCTAGCCAGCTGACACCTGTACCAAGCCTGAATATTGATAGCACATTGCTTAATACGTAGGTACTGCTTCAAATCTCTGTGCATCCTATACCAAGACTGTATGACAAGGGCAGCCCTCTCTCTTTTAGCCAGTTTTGAACACTGCCATTTTCGGAAATAAGCCTGAAGAACTAAAGTAGCTTTAATTTTCTGTTGAATTTTGTGTCTTCTCCATCTTCTGAATGCAGATTGGATAGTAAGTACTGAAGACTTTAGCATTTCATATCTCTGCCGATCTTTTTTGGCCAAATTAGATGCACGCACATGACTCTGAATTGTAACAGTAGCCCAAACAATTCGCTTATATGTGGCAACAGATTTGACCATCCTTATCCTCGCTTGAACAAAAATAACGTAGTGCCTTAGCCGTAAATATCTTTTCCTAGCTGAGTATCTTCTCCAATAAGCCTGCAAGAAAAAATAGAAAAGGTTATATTTTCTTCATAGAATCTCACGTTAAACCTAGACTTGAGGACCACCAGCCTCAGACTTTAAAAGATTTCTTTATTGTGACTTAATCCCTATGAAGATAAACCCAGACAGCAACATAAAAAAAAAAAAAAAAAACAAAACAAAAAAAAAATCCAAACAAACAAAACCCAAAAGCCAAATGCTTGAATTATTGCTTCTTTAAGCACTTTAAATTCTGCAAACACAGATAAATTTTCCCTGGCCACAAAAGATTCCCTTTTTAACTTTTTGATTAATCTACGGTTCTTTAATTTCCACTCCAAAAAGTCTTAACAACGCGGTATTTACCTTTGGACAATAGGGGGTAAAGTCTCTTGAGAAACAGAATTAACAGCCCAACTAATGATTGGTAACTAATGTCTGCCATTCTGAACTTGCCCACTGCAAGTGGCCTAATGCCACAAGAGTTACTTCTTTAAAGCTTCTTTAGGCAATGTTCAACATCTGCAAAGAAGCAAGCCAACACAATCTGATCACTCCTTATATTGACTGGCTTAAGACCCAGTGGCTTTAATGTTTACAGTGGACCAAAAATATTCATGAAGAAGGAAGAATTGTTGATTTAATAGCATATTGCCATTTTTCTTTAAAGAGAGTTTATCAAAACATGAGAGGCAGGGGTTGGGTGAGTAATGTTACACGTCATGAAGGCATCAGTTGCTGCAAGCAGAAAAAATGGCCTTGAGGAAGCCAGTTTTTTACAGGTTTTAGAGGATTTTCTTGCTGTATAATCTTATATTACCTGAATGACTGTGGCAGATCTACTTCTGGCTTCCTCCAGTTTTGCCTTTTTTAGATTTAATAGAATCATCCTGGCTAAGTATCTTCTCCAGTGCTTCTGAATGAAAACTGCTGCATGCACTCTCCTCAGGAAGCGTCGACGAGACAAGAAGTTTATTGCAGATTTCTGGATTATCCGAGCAGCTCTGTCTCTTTCCTACAAAGAGTGAATGATCTACTGAACAGGGTTGGAATTTGCATCAAATTTTTACGTATTAGAATAACTATCTAGAGCACTCTCACAAAAATTAGGCTTGTTGACACTACAGCTTTTCTTTAGTACAAGAACTTCCTGAGACAAAACATTTCAACATTGATTTTTTTGTAAAAGGGTGGTATCACTTAAATTTATAACCTCCCACCCTCATAGTTCTTCCTCTTTTACACTCAGTTTTTAAACACTGCTAAGGAACCCATTTTCAAGCCTCAATTTTAATTATTATTCAGAAGAATTTAAGATACCCTTACAAATGAAGCATATCAGAATGTATTCCATCTGTATTTAAATAAGAGTATAAAGATAGTCATACCAGCTCATGTCCATCTAGCCCAGAGTTTTGTTTGCATATAGCAACCAGTGCTTTTATTGTAACCTAGACTTACCCAGACTGTAATAACAAACTCATGTAAGTACAAAATAAAAGGAAAAAGCAACTAACATAACACATCGTTAGACTATCTTGTCAGAACCCTACTACTAGCTTATCCTACCATAGGGCAAAGTAATATGTGCACATTGTAAGATTAAGCCCACAATGCTTAGGGGCTCTGATTCCCCCTTCACCTCCCAGCACCTTTACTAGTAGTTATTTTAAAACAGTTACAAAGGGAATGTATTGTCATCATCATTAAGGTTGAGCAACTTTTATAAATGTAAAAAAGCTGGAGATGAAAAGAACTACATAAATTAAACATATGCCCATTCTATGCTACAGATTCTTAGACTATTTCACTTGTATACTATTCCAACATCAAATAATATACATCTCAGACACAGTGAGGACATTTATCAAACTTAATTGTGTCAGTTTTAAAACCATCCCAAGATCTGTTATAACTACCACAAAAGCAAGAAACGAAATACCTCTTCACTTGTGTGACTGAAAACACTGGCAAAGCTTTGCTCCAGAAAAAAAACAGATCTATCCAGAAGTTTCAGTATTCTTTTCCACATGTAGTCTTCAATAGGTATTAAAAATAAGCTACTCTCTTTTTGTTTTAAGGAAGCAAGACAACTATTTTCTATTTGAAATACTGAGAAAGGACTTAAGGGGTGACATGCTCTAATCAGCACACAAAAGAAAGAACGGTAGCCTTTAGACGATTGCAATTTCTTCAGAAAAGTCTTAATAAAAACTATGTTTCAGTAGATTACACCACCAAGGCCATATACTTTGATAATAAAAATGGTCCTCATTAATTTAAATGCAAACAGTATTCTAATAAACATGCATCCTTCAGTGAATTTATATTCTTTATTTAGCACTTCTCAAAGTAGACGATGTGCAATATTGCACAAAGAGTACCTGAGAAAGTTTCAGTTCCTTTTTCTGCCTGTAATTCCTCCAAGCAGATTGAATTAATCTTGCAGCTCGAATTTCTTGACGAAGTTCTAAAAGCCGTGAACACAGAAATGATAGGTAGGTAATAACAACCTATATAAACAGAACACAGCAAGTTAAGGGCTATGTAGATGAGGAGGACACATTCCCAAGAAAGCAAAACATGCCTACATCAACTCTAAAGGCATTTTACCTTCTCATCAGGAATTGTATTTGACATGTCTGTGTGATGAATCATTGCCGGTATTCCACCTAGGTCAGATACTGCAGCATTGATCAGCTGGAAGTTTTTCCTTTCATTGTCCAAGAGTTCCTTGTACAGAACTGAGGCAGTTACAGCTTTGAGAAGAGAAAACATTTATGAAACCAAACTGTGTATAAAAGGAACAGGTTTAAAATAAACTTCTGTGCATCAAAAAACTCACTTTGGTCAAATATTCCTTCTATAACATTTAGAGAGGTATCAGAGTCAGAAGAGGATAACGGAGAAGAATTTAGTCCCACTGTACGAGTTCTTGAGCATTCTACTGTTTGGGTTGTACGTTGGCACACAGCTTCCAAAGGCACATAACATGGATGATAATGATGAATCAAATGACATAATACTCTACCATCTGAGAAACATACTGTGAAATTTTCCACCTGTTGAATAAAATACAATAAGAGAAAAGCTCCTTGAATTTTATTACTCTGTAAGGAGAATTCCCCTTATGCCAAACCCTAACCCTAATTCTCACAGTACCTATAAATGGTGAAAGCTTTATGCACAAATATTTTTAGGATGAATGCTCATTAAACAACAACAAAAAACCCAAAACCTAAAACAAACAACTACCACCACCTCTCTCCCCCTCCCCCCCAAAAAATAGCAACCACCAAACCCTCACCCCAAAACAAAAACAGTGCAGCATATTCCAGAAAAAAAGTTCAATTTTTAAAAGGCACTTTTATACATATGACTAACTGGAAGGGGAGATCCTTTTATCCAAACTTGATTAAAAAGAAAGCTGCAGCTAAACGCAGAGAAAGATTGTTATTTCAAACCAGTTTAAAATGTCCAGAAAGGTATTTAAGACTAATTACCATTGGATGCTACCATATATTTGATAGTCAGAAGAATTGTGCTCTGAAGGAATAACCATTCTTATGACAGCGAAGGAAGCATTTGCCAAAAAAAATGCATAAAACTATTTACCTTAATATTGTAAAATCCACAAACAGCATTAACCCATGCCATCAGCAGCTTTACATTTTCACTGTAACTTTGAGATGAGAAATTACTACAATTATCTTCTTGTATCCTACAAGAATTTGGAAAAGTCTTGAGAGCACTTAATTGTGTTTTCCTCTTGTGTGTGCTCCTTAAAAACTCAATTTCTTCTTTTAACTGTTCCACATTAAGAAATACATCCACCTATTATGAAGAAAAAAAAAAAAAACAGATTTTATGTCACCAACAGTCCAACACATTATGCATTATTGCAGCTGGATACAGAGGCTTTAAATATGGCATTTTAAAGAGAGACTACTCTCACTACTTAGCGGTACCCACAACACTGAATCAGTAGTCTATAACTTGGACTAGACGGCATAGATGGCAGTATCCACTACCAACTGCTTCAAATTAAAGAAGCTAAATCCACATTTTCGCTATCCTGTGTAAAACAGTTATTACGGTAGGGGAAAACAGGAAATTCCCTGAAGTCTGTGTAATTTCACCATCTTATCAGAGAGAAAAGACAGTTTCAGAGTCTCATTTGCATTTCTACTTAGTCCATGTACTGCCACTCATCATTTAAGGGATTCCAAGAGGACATGACTGATGTGATGATGTGAGATTTGGAGAACCAGTAGCATATCCACAGGGCCTGGATAAAGCCACTGCTCACTGAAATTAATTCTTCAATCAAAAGCAACGGAACTGTGACATGTGCATAGGGAGAACTAACTGAATGAAGGTAACTTTCAATATTGTAACAGTAGTTAAGAAGACAGTTACCTTTAATTTTTATTATGTTCTTCTGGCTGACAGCTCTGTGGCTATAGTCTTTGAAATTCTCGCTTTAGAGACTTACATTCCCAGCTACTTAGTGGTCAATTTCCACCTCAACTGGTAAGTTATTTTACCTTTGACATTCGAAGTTACATCTGGATTTAGTGGCTGGATACGTATTTTCAAAAGACTATTGAACTCAAGTTAACTCTTAAAACAGTCACAAGAAACTATTTTGCTTCCTCTACTATTTTTTTTTCCACTGGTTTTGAAATACCATTGCAGCAATGCCCAAGAAATGTTCGTTCTTGTTTCATGAATGTTTCTTCAAATGGATTGTGTCTTCAAATGAAGAAAAAAAATAAAAATAGAAGAGCTATAGCTTCAGAGCTTACTTTATAACTGCCTATCAGTGTAACTCCAAACCAGCCTTTTCAGTTAGTAAGAGCTTACCAACCATTTTACTTACCATCTTACTTTACCATCTTACTAACCATTTTACTCCTACTTTCCATTTTGAGACCAATGCTATTTTACATTTCACTAACAACTCTGTTTGCATACAACATAAACTTTTCAAAAAACTTTTACAAATGTATATATGAAAAAGCACGGTTAAAATGTTACTGATTCCGT
Organism: Forpus xanthops; assembly: GCA_032466535.1. Lineage (NCBI taxonomy): Eukaryota > Metazoa > Chordata > Aves > Psittaciformes > Psittacidae > Forpus > Forpus xanthops. Next base: position 29,983 of record JASSUY010054764.1, on the reverse strand, counting down.
ATTGTTAGGCCACAGTTAGTTGATTTAGCTAAAGTTTGTGTGGCACTTCAAAACAGATCATTTCAGTCTAAAATTAAATTTCACAGGCTTTCACTGACAACTAATATTACTGAAAATTTGTTTGTTTGTTATAAGTAAAAACACCAGTCTAAGAAACTGAATTGTACCTGGAAGGCAAAAACAATTTTCCACAGGAGCGCCAACGTTCGTTCCCTGTGTCTATCCACAATATCCCTGGAGTCAATTGAAGCACCTATTAAAACAGGGAATTAAAGTGTGCACCACTCCAATGCACTTAGAGTAATCCTGCTTTCTAGGCCTTACCAGTTTCATCTTTCAAATGAATTCCTCGCTCTTTTAGGACATTAAGAACAATGTCAACATTATGCATCTTCTGTAGGCGACTTATTGCAGGAACTCTCAATTGTTTTGAAAGATCCCAGTTTTTGGTGAGAAGTTCCATTGTTCTCCTAAAAAGGGAATTTCACAGTTTAATGATTATACTAAATATCTTATAAAAGAAAATAAATATTTTAGAGTAATTCTGTATCAACGTACACAAGACGAATGCCACATTGTAAGTCCACAGCCAGGTTTGTTACAGCAAAATCAAATTCATCAAGTGGAGTTTGAATATGTCTGACAGGTAGTCCTAAGAAACCGAGATGTCGGGAAAGGTCACCTTCACCACTCAGGAAGTCCCGAGAAAACGCAAGCAGAAGGTCTTTGCTAGCCTAAAAGAAATTGGAAAAAAAAAAAAAAAATGAAAAGGGATGATAATCTTAACAGTACAATAGTCATCAAGCAGAATACAATTTTCATCCCTTGCCTCCCAAATTGGACTCAATGCTTCCTTGCCTAATAATTAAAATGATAAATTATTTTGGTTTAATTTATTTTGAGCTACTTCACACAGCTTTAACTTTCCTCATACTTGGCTACCATGTCATTGAAAACACCACCAAAATCAGGAATACTTTTTTCTCAGTCAATATATTACAAACCCAAGAAAAGTGATTTTATTTGAAGATAACATATTTGTTAATCAAAACCTTTGTACAACAGATATTGCATAGTCTTCTTATCACAACAAAGTAACAGAAAAAAAAACCAACAGAAAATCCTACCAATCTGACTTGCAGCTTAAGATCAGCTGCAGCATGCCAGAGAGAAAATAATGCAGAAGCTTAACTTCAGAGAGGGAAATCTGATAATGCAAGATAACAAAGTCCTTCCTACAAGACCAATACCTCAATTCTCTTGGAATTTCCTTTACATGACCATGAGATGGTACATTGAGAAAGCTCGTGCAAATGGTTGAAAAGATAGACTTGTTAAAGTACATAGATTAAAACGTAAAAATAAATTCCACATTGCATCTTATGACAATGTTGGAGGGAGACAGCAAATCACAAGTCTCTTACCTTGAACTCTGCATCCTTACAAAAGAGGCAAGGGTCATGGTCAATGATTCTGGACTGTTTGGCACAATCCAGAAAGCAAACCAACAGCAGCAATTTTTTTAGTGTGAATTTTGACAAAGCTTCTTCATGACCTAAAAAGGCAGAACCCATTAAGTGACAATTTAAAAATTAAGTGCTAAAAATAACCTAATTTTGGGAAATAGTACTTACCTTCTCTGTATAGGTGAGGCACAGTGGGATGCCTGTATTCAGCTGCAATGTCAGGGTTCCAAAGCAAGCGATTAAGGATAAATATTGCTAAACCCATAACATCACTATTGCTGTCCAAAGCTATCAGTTCTCCATAAACAGTCTAATATTGAAAGGAAGGGGGGAAAAAAGCAAAACCATTAAGAATTACCTCAAATACAGGTGAGGTAGGTTTCTTAAATAACATCATAGGTTACTGAAATTCTGAGGTAGTAAATAGTAAATAGTCTGCAAAAAGTAAACAGTTTTTCAAATCAGTCACTGAAGGATAAAACCAAAGGAAAATCCAGAAGAAATTGTCTCATTTCAAAACATGTACGATAATCTGCATCTCAGGAATCAATCAGGAACTTCTTTAAGACAACCACATTTTTCTCCAGTTTAGTAAAGAGTGAAATTGTTAGGAATCTGCTTTTGTGTTATTAGCCAGGGAAATAATTTCCATTTCTTTGATTAAATATTTTCCTTTTTAATAAGCTAAACACTTTCTAAAAGCAAGTCTGTTGCATTAAAAGAGATGTAAACACGCTGTAACTAAATTAAGCTTATCTCATTTAGTAAAACAGAAAATACAAAGAAACCCAAAACATCTCCTACTAAAAAAAATGCTAGATGCCTTCAGAATTTAATTATAGCCCATAAATTCTGCAACTTACCTCCAGGCCTATACGCAGCCACAAAGGGTTGTAAGATAAAAGCCAGTTAACAACTTTCTGCCTCTCTCCTGCAAGAGAGCATTATGTAATATTACCTAAGGCAAGCATTTCATATTATAGCAAAAACTTCTATCAACCAATTTGAGATTAAATCAACTCAGTCTGTAAATACTCTTTGTCTGTTTACAAGAGAGGATGCAAAGTTTTAGTGTTCTTACCTACGTCTTTCCAGAGGTGTCTGTCTCTACGAACTACCAAACGTCTACTTTCAATTTCAACTTCCAGCTTCTTAATAGCTTTAACCATTGTTTCAGACGTAAACAAACGGCAAGCATCACGTCGTAACTTATTCAGCTTACGATGAGCCATGTAAGCTTTTAGAGATGCTTCATCTTTTGTTGGTGCTTTAGGAACACTGGTTTTATGATGGTTCTCTTCTCCCAAGATAAGAGCAGCTGCATTTACTGCTTAAAAAGCACACAAAAAGTACTTATCTATATCTCAAATAAAAGTATCTTTTTCCACCTTACTTACTTTTTTTTCTCTAAATTCACATTTTGCTATCTTCCTTCTGACTAACGATTTTATACCTCAGGAAGCTTATCAGCTCTTGAACTAAAGATGTATTGTCAAATACACGTATATTAGTCAAGTATTTACTGTAACAATGCTTATTTCATAAGCAAGAAGAGCCAGGAATGCAATTTTAAGATCAATTGTACCACCTTCAGCTTTTTAGATTGAAGCTGAAGATTGTCGAAGTACATTACACTGTCATTTTAGTATAGTGACAGCTATAATGTTTTTCAGCAGGTCAACACACACTGAGGAGTATCACAGTCCCTTTCCAGTGTGGATTTCTTGTTTCAGAAATTCAGATGTATAGTAGGCTGTGCTTGGTGTGAGCAAGTGAGAGGAAACTATGACTCTGAAAAGGGTTAGATAGAAAATTCTGATGGGATGGACAGCTCTGTGTCCAGTGTAAGAACTGCTTTTGGTTTAGCATATTCCCTATTTCCTAGCTTAACTGCCACTGAGACACATTACCAAACATTTGGATTATGATTATCATTGCATTAAGTCAAAGGCTGAAAAACAAAACACAGGTGATACATAAAAAATAAAAAACAAAAAGCTGTTACCTGAGAGCTTAATGTTACAGAAAACAAAGTGACAAGTTGGTACTACTCATTAATGCTAATAAAGGATGTTATATAATGTTCAAGAACGTCAAAAGACAAAGTGAGTATTTTTGTACCCTTACCTTGTGAGGTGTTTGTTTTTACATTGAAGTCATCGGGGGTAAGTACAAAATTTAACCACCAGGTGAAACCTCGTTGCTGCTTCTCCTTCCAGCGCTCATCATAAAACATGTTTTTAGCAGCAAAAGGCATCGGATGCCTAGGGATGACTTAAGAAAAAAAAAAAAGAAAGAAAAACCTCTGCAGTTCTTTAAATGTTTGGTGATCAATATACATTTAATTGTGGCAAGGACTGACATTTTACACTCCATTTAGCACTGTAGCAGAAAAAAGCAGAATCTTCAGTAACTTCTGATCAGCCACTGCCAAATAAATTTCAGCCAAAATCATGAATTAAGTTACTAAAACATGAGAACAAATACAAGATTTCTAGAACCCATGCCATTTGCAGTGTGCACCTTGTGGCAAAAAAGTTGAGCTAGATTACATCCAGGAAGAACCATTTTATAGACAATTTTTTCTGATCAGATCAAATTAGTATTATTAGCTCTGCAAAATTCAAAAGGTTTTCTCAGGCATTCTGTTGTATTAAAACGTTATCAGATATCAAAGGCATTTCACTGAGAACCATCAGTCAGCTGGGAACATTCTCTGTGTGCACGTTTGTAAAAGATGTAGCTTTTATATTTACAAGCAAAACTGGAAAAAAATAACATATACCTTCAGCTGGCCAATGTGTTGCAACCACTTTTCTTATAAGTAGTCAAAATGGAACATGAAAGGCTACATATTTTTTCTACTAGATGTTGAGTCACTGTAGGTACAATCTTCTATTTCATCTCAGCTCTAACCAGTTGGTTTTACCAGTCACTAGCAGTACAGCAATTATGATGTTCAGTTCAGTGTAGACTGCTTTACTAAATGTCAGAAGCCAGCTTACCCGTTTTCAGTGGTTTCACAAAGGTCAGGCGAGACTGAGCCAATCCAGGGATGGGTTTACTAATTCTGTTGGTAGTTCTAGATGCTTTTTGAAGTGAAGAACCTATAAGCATTCACACAAGTACCAACAACAAATATGTCAATGAAAGTTAAGGTATTAAAGTTTATATAACTTACAAAACACAGAACTAGAGTAATTCATCATAAACTCATGCTAAATACCAGTAATCTTCCGTTGATGGAAAAAGTTAAGCAAATCAGTTTGATGCCAAATAAAAGGGAAAAACAGTTGAATAAATAAGAGCTATTGCATTTCACAGATTTTCCATACACTAAGGAAATACCACATTTGTAACTGAGTAACATATGGCCAGAAACACTAAGCTAATTGGTAAAACCAGTCATTAGAATATATGAAAGTGTATTCTATAAACATATGGGGTAAAAAGTAAGAATTTTAGGGCTTGACTCACCTCTTCCCACAGTTAGATGGCATACTACATGATACTCATTTCAGAGCAGCCCAAGTTGTGTTATCTTAGGCATCAAGGTACTAGCTTACAAGTATCATTAGTAGGAACTGTTACAAGTTGTACCCTCCTGATTAGCTTCAAGTAGTAAAACATTCACTTCTAGAGAAATGAAGTAGTCATTCCAATCTTTCCTGCACTTCTAATAAATTTTTAATGCATACTGGCAATTTTAAATAAAACTGGATCTCAAAAGGATTAAATTACTGATTGGCTGGTCAAAGTTAAATTTTAGTAGGGAAATATGAGTTCTTTTTGTGAAGCGTAGAGACAATGTTTGCACAGTTGAACGAATAACAGGTTTTATTTCTCAAGAAAATAATGTCAGTAAGAACGTAACTCAAAGCTGTCATTTCTGTGTTTCACAACTAGGATTAGGAGACACCAAAGTCATTTTGAGCTCACAGAATATTTCCTTGTCCAATCCACCTAACCTTACTCTAATCGATACAGAAATATACAAACACTAATAGAAATGACCTCTTAAGTAACACAGCTCTTTCGACTATAAACTAGCATTGTTAGTGCTATGTGTGTTCTCATGTAGACTAATCTTAGAAAGCTTGAAATAAAGGGCATTATTGAAAGCCTCAAATAAAATCTAGATCACAGAACAGAGCATTTGAACTGAAGCAAGCAGTATATGTTATTTTCATCTGAAAGGTATGACAAATTTTTCCTGCTAGGATCTGTGTGAAGATTCTGCAAATTAAATGCATCTTTCAGCGACAGACCCTCATTCTTTTTTGCATTTCAGAGCATATTTGGGAATGGGGCATTCAGAAAACCCAAAATACATTGAATACAAGAAGTCAACTACTGACTTTTGAACAATAAAGTACTGGCAAACTATAAAGTGAGAAGGACCTACACAAGGCTGATAGACTAATTAGACAGTAAAAAGCAGACAGAGTGAATGAGACATTTGAAAACATGCAACAACAGTAATGGAGTCAAATATTCACAACAGTAAGTGTACTTATCACAAATCTTGTGTAGTAAGTCATTAGTAAATCTAAATTATAAGAACTCTGCTTGAGAACTATCACTTTTCATGTTACTGTCATTAGCAAGGTTTACAAAAGCGTAAATTATAAGCTAATTACATCACCAAAATTGGCTTTCAAATTTTTAAAATCCAGACAATATCTAACAAACTGAAAAGGCCCAAATTTCAGAGATATGAAAAGGCTCAGGGGAGACATTATCATCATGTTCTAGTATTGAAAGGGTACCTACAAAGATGACTTAAGACTCCCCTTTTTACAAGGAGTCACATGGAAAAGAAAGGGGTAATGGGCACAAGCTACACCTGGAGAAATTCTGACTGGACACACTTTGAGAAAGAGAATAATTTCACTTCGAGACTGAGAAAAATCTCACTTTTCACAATGAGAATAATCAGCCACTGGAATAATCTCCCAGGGAAGTGGTGGATTCCCCCAGTGTTGGATGCCTTTAAGATTCAGTGGGACAGGATGCTGGGCTATCTTTTCAAGGTTATGCTTTGCCTAGGAAGGTTAAACCAGACAACCCTTCCAACCTGATATTCTATGAACCAGACAAACCTTCCAACCTTGGATTCTACAAGATATGAACTATTCCTGACTTATGCTAGACAGTTCAAGTTTCCTACACAAATTCCATAATCAAAGGCATCTTTCAGAAAAGTGGTAAATGAAAGAAAAACTTCTCACCAGCTTTCTTCCTCTGCCCTACTCTCTCTCGGTTTGTGGATTTGAAGGCTGATGGTCTTGCAGTGGTATGCATTTTATTGTCCACACTAGACATAAGGGTTCTTTTTCTTTCCACTTCTTCCACATACACTGGAGCTGTAATTTTAGTATTTTCTACATACACGTCACTTTTCCTCTTACGACATAAAGAAGTTGATCCAGTAGGAGATAAATTTACTTTGTCATTACACTTATGTTCAGCTGAAATGGGACCTATAACTGGAAGTTGGTTAAATATTTCTGCTTTTGCATGTACAGGCACATCAGTACATCCCATTATTGCATTATTAAGGCATTTTTTAGATTTAGGCCAGTGGGTTTCCCTTCTTTTTTCTTCAAGATCAGGCTTATTTTTTATGACTGTGGCAGAAAGAACTGGGCGCTTTTTTGGTCGTTCTCTCAAAGAATTGTGCATCTGGAGTTCCTCCGCAGAAGCAAAACTGCAGTGATTTTCTTTAGGTTTGTCACAATGAAATACCTTTGATCCTACATTATGCATCTCCAAGACTTCATTTAAGTTGTGTTCTATATGAGCATGTGGTTTTGTTTCTACATCTCCATTTTTCTTCCATTTTGAAGGAGGGAATTTCTTTATGACATAAGTTTCTGTAGTAGAAGACGTTACAGCTGCTTTGAGTATAGGAGTCTTTAATTGCTTATCTGAGAAGTTGTCTTTCAGAAATTGATCAGGTGACAGAATTGGAACAGGCTGTTCTATTGTATCTATACCCACTTGATAACTGTCATTTACAAAAGAATCTGGACTTAAAATCCTCCTTGTATACAGACCAGGCAAGGGTGCTGAGTGCTCTGGAGGGCAAACTGACGGGAGCACATGATTAGGAATTACTTCAGTGTTTGACAATTGCACTACTCCAGTAGCACTGCATGCATTTTTAAATTCATTGTGATCAATAACAAATTTCTTGACATCACAGCTGTCCGTTTCAGGCATTAACTCATTATCCACAGTGGCAGCTACATCCAAGAATGTAGTTGATCTTCTCATTGCAAGTGGTGTGCAAGCATTATTATGATGTTCCTCTAGCACTGGTGCAATAGGAGATACAGGCAATTTATTTTCTGAGCCAACAAGAGAGTAATTTCCTGGGGATGTACAATTTTCCACCATGTTCTGATTTTCACATGGCTGAAGTGGGTTTCTAAGTCTGTCCACTTTCTGAGAAACTTGAAAGGTTTTATTAATATTTTTAACATTTGAAGTACTTTTAACTTTTGTTGAAGCAGATGTTTCTGAAGAGTTTTTCTTTTTTATAGTATCCCAAAGACTCCTCTGAAAAAGAATCACAAATGAAAGTTAATATGCTGACTTCCTAAATACTTTCATGTGTAAAAATGAAGGTTACTAGTGTATTAAAATCTAAAAATACTATAAAAAGAATATCTAGTCCAAAACTCATTGCAAATTATTTTCAGGCTTTTTAGGTCATGTTTTAGTTTTATTCTCTAAGCTGCAAAGCACTAGTATCTACTTTTCAACCCAGATGAAAAAATAATTCAGACAATGGGTATTCCTACAGACAGCATCATTTATCAAACTTTTATTCTCCTTTACTGAATTTTTTACTAATAAAATCAGTATTGTGTCAGCTATGCCAAAGTAATGGAATTAAGACATAATAAACACACACTCACCTTTTTCTTCAGAGGCTGCTCAGCAACACCCAGGAGCACAGCTTGATGCTTTACAATGCCATTAATAACAAAAGTTATCAGTTCTCTGACTTTTCCTTCTTCTAATGGTGTCCATGTTACAGAAACAAAGACTCTTTGTCCTGACTATTGGAGGAAAAGAAACAATTAAATCTAGTATTTAGGTACACTTAGGTAAGAGAGATAGAGTAATTGCCTACAATTAGAAGCAGTATAGATAAGCAACATGTATTTTGACAACGTGAAACAGTAAACAATTTTAAAATGTCTTTTTTTTTCCCGTCAGGTAAATTTAAGCAACCTCTATCAACAATGTTTTCTTAATCAAAGGGCACATACCTCTTAACGAAATTATAAAGGACAACAAGCAAGAACACATACAAATATAACACATAGAAAGGACAAAATTTTAGTAAAGGTAAGTAGAAAATATAACTTTTTGGACATACTAACCATGTAAGCCCTTTAAAGTAATTTTGTGAGAATTACAGTTGGACCAATAATCAGAGGTTAATTTTTAGGACCTTACCTGAATCTAAATACAAGTGTAAATTTCTTTTAGTTAAAGAACCTACAAAGATGAGATTTGACACCTAAGTTCGTTGCATGAAGATGCAAAAAAGAAAGCAAGGAAGCTATGGGGCTATGCGTGATCTATGTAAAGACTATGTAACCTATGTTGCTCTTCTGGTCTCAATATTGACAGACTGACATGGTTTAAGCCCAGTAGTCAACAATGTATGTACACACCAGCCATGGAATGGGGAGAAGTATCAGAAAAAGGTAAAACGCACAGGTTGAGCTTAATAACTTAAGTAAAACATAACAACTGTAATAATAGGGAAAACCAGGATGAATAAAACCCAACACAAGTGACGCACAATACAAGTGCTCATCACCCACTGACTGGTGCCCAGCCCACGATGGAGCAGCATCACCTCCTCTTGGCTAACTCCTCTCAGTTTTTTTATACTGGGCATGATGTGCTGTGGTATGGAATATCCCTCTGGTTTGCTCATGTCAGGTATCCTGTCTCTGTTCCCTCTAGGCTTCTTGTGCCCCTCCTCAGTGGCAGAGCATGAGAGACTGCAAAGCCCTTGATCAGGGTAAGCACTACTGAGCAAGAACCTGGTGTGTTATCGGCATTATTCTTATGCTAAAGCCAGAACACAGCACTGTACTGGCTACCAAGAACAACATCAACTCTATCCCTGCAAAACCAAGACATAGACCAAAGAATGGTTATACCTCAGATAAAAATCAGAATGAGTTTGAAAAGGACCACTCTCTTGAGCATACAAATTAGGAGTTCCACTTCTGGCAGATGTATTTAATGAAAACATATAAACTAATTCAACATGTGCTTATACAGTAAAACACTGGTTAGCATTCATTAATTGCTTTAAGAACTTATTATTCAAGTACTTCACAGTGAGACTTCAGCCTGTTTTTATAAGCACATTGATGCAAAGGGTCTCCAGAGTTTCTTTCACGAAGGCTCCAGAGAGTTTTTGTTTAAACTGTCCCTAAAACAATCCCAGCTTTGATCGCCTTAGCCATGGTTTATATTTCCTCGCCAAATGTATATTTATCCCTTGTCTTTCAGTTTTAAAGCTCACGTTTTAAAGCCTGCTTTGTCCTCTATTATTTTATCACCATGAAGAAGAGTTAATTGCTATCTCCCCCACAAGCAGTCTTAGCCTCTTTCCTAAAGAAACCGCCGCCAACCTTTTGAGAGATCACTTTTTGAACACCTTTTACTCTTCTGTCTCTGTTTTTAAAAACACACTCCCAGTAAACACTTGATTTTTTTTCCCCACCGCCTTCCTTCCCAAAGCCCCTCTGTGCCCGTGACAGCCCCCCCGGCCCCACGAGGTCTCACCCCACCACTTAAGGCTCCCTCTTCATTTCCGCTTTCACGCGAAGGCGAAACAAGCAGCACAGCACCCACAAACACTGCTCACAGCGGGGGTGCAGCTCCCAGGGTACCGACTACCAAACCCCCCCAACCCATCCTGTGGTCCTATGCGGCCAGGTGATGGATGGGTGACTCTCCCGGCGGAGGATAACGCTGCAAACCAGTAACATCCCTCAGGCCGCAGCCCTCCCCACCGCCATGCAGCCCCGGGGATGTCATACACCCCACAATCCTCCCTGCCGCACTTCCGCGGTCTTTCCGGTACCTGCACTAAAAAGCGGCGATGCTCGATGCTGAAGCCCTTATCAGAAGCTGGGAAGCGATCGACGACCGCCTCAATGTCCTCCGCGTTGGGGTTGTCGATGCCCAGGAGGCGAGTGCGGGACGCGCCGACACGCAGGTTGCCGAAGCTGAGGAACGGCGGCCGGGAGAAGTGGCTCAGGACCAGCACAGCGGAGTCTTCATCCTCATCCTCCTCCTCATCACCCCTCGTGGCCCAGCGCCGCCGCCGCCGCCGCCGCGGGTTGTCGGCGGCACTCAGCTCCCCGGAGAAGAAACCCGCTGCCATCCCCGGGCCAGAACCCCGGAGCGGGTTCAGCTCCCTCCCGCCACAGCACCGGCGATCCGCCACAGCACCGGCGATCCTCCACAGCACCGGCGATCCTCCACAGCACCGGCGATCCTCCACAGCACCGGCGATACGCCACAGCACCGGCGATCCGCCACAGCACCAACCGCCGCGCCTCCACCCTCCGTTCAAACGCGGCGCCCCGCCAATCCCCGCGCGGGACGCCCCGCCCCCTCGCTGCTCCACCAATGAGCGCAGGGCGTTTTATTTAAACGACCCCGAGCGCGCAGGGCAGGAGCGAGGCGCCACCGTGTGGTGGGAGCTGCACAGCGCCAGCTCCGCCTCACAATGAAGGGATAGCCAAATAGAGAAATAAAGATTAGCAACAATATAATAATGGACTTAGCAAACCTTCATGATAAAAACATTTTCCCATGTTATTAAAAAAAAAATCAAAGACAAATATTTTTCTAAATAAATTTAATTTACAAAATATTTTTAAGTAGAATGAGATGCACACAAATTTAATGGAAAAAAAAAAAACCAGAACTCGTTTACCTTTTGTGAGCTTTAAAACTGAAAGTCACACAGAATGCTGAGTTTCCATGCTATTAAAATAAAAAGGGGCCCTGGAGAGAAATCAAATCCTAGTGCAAGAAATCCTGTGAAGCAAGCAGAGTCAAGACAAAAGAACTTTACTTTTCCATAACAAACAAAATTACACATAGGACTGAGTACTTCTACGGTTACAGTACACTTCCTAGCTTTTCCTTACAGCAAAGAAATAGCCCGAAAAAGACAACTTTACTTAAAGACTTCCATCTAAAATATCAACCTATACAGATCACATTTAAAACACATTACCTTATATACCAGTGACAAAATATTGAGTTTATTTCACCTTATTCTTTCATATAAAAGGACTGACATTTTAACACAATCAAAATGGTTATGGGGGATTCAAAAGAATTTGCCATTGTTACCTTTAATCCATCAAATCTGTTAAAATCAAAACATTTCTCAGGAACCGTGGAAAAAGACCCTTCCGGGCTTAAGCAAAGTGACCGCCCTTCATTATATTCTGCCAGTATCATTCTTAATGCACATGATAGAAACAACCAAAGCACTGTGAGATAGCATTGTAGAAAAAGATGGCATGTGGCAGCAGTCACGAGGACCTACAGATAAACACATCCTATTTCCCTTCAGCTTCAGTGACGTGGAATACATGCAACCTGGATCAGTTACACAGGTATGCTCAATATAGAAGCATTTCACTTCTTTTGAATAGTTTTTTCCCTTAAAACAATAATCTACTATATCCTTCTTAGAATTCATTCATAACTCTACATTCATTAACCTCTACACAGAAATAATTTTAGACTTTAAAACTCGAGGGTCATTTATTCCTTAGCACTCCATAACACATTCCATATTCAGTCAAGCACATCACGAGGGAATTCCTTTGAAGCATTCTTCAGTGTTCTGGATGCTCTTTCACATTCATTACTAGGGAAGTAAGCCTAGCTCTTTGATGATACCAGTAAGTTTTTTGTCATTGTGCTCTGGTAAGACCCATCTTTCAAAAATAACTACCCACATTATGATCCAGACTAAAGTAGCACTATATTTTTAAGGAAACCACAGCTCTACAGAAGATGTATCATCACCATTACAATTACCGATATTCAGCAGAAAAAGAGCCCATGAGAGACATACTTCTGTAGGAAAAGTGTCAGTGCTCAGAAAGGAAATTCCAATATAAATAAATAAACTGAACATAAAATCCACTTAAATTTTGTTTAGCAAAAAATACAGAATTCAATTTTTAAACAGAACAAGTGCAATAAAGTTCTCAGAACAACGTAGCAGTTTAGAGTACCAACACAGAATCCACTCCTTTCCCCAAAGGTTAGCTGGTAGAAAAGACCAACTTTCTGCAATGTGCCACTGATCACTCTTTAAAGACATTTTAAGAGAGACCTGCTTCTTCCTTCTTTGGCAACAAAGGGTCAACTGAGTCCAGTGACTGCCAGATAAAACATAGCCTTTATTGTAAAAGTACCCGCCATTCTCAACAGGATATGCACTCTTGGATGAGTACGTATACATATTAAAATGGAGGTACCAGACACCTATAGAGATTTGACCCACGTAGCTGTGAGGTACAGATCTCTGCCCTTCAACTCAGTCCTCCAAGGAACTGTTCTCTGTCAAGCAGAGACCAGCTACTTCCACCTACCAAATGAAGTACCAGTCCATGAGAATGTACTTTGTTTATATATGAATTTTAAATGGATGTAAAGCCATAAGAATTACAGCTCATGATATTAAAAAAATAAAAACTATGTATCTAGCACATAAGCTTTCCTATTTTCTTTCACTGTCAACTGGCAATGATCCAGCCTGACCAGCAGGTAAAAACACTAACTAGTAGGGTTATCTGCAAACAAAAGAACGCCAAAGAACTAGTAGGTCATTTTTTCCAGGAATGACTAGCAATTCTGGTCACCCAAACAGCAAAGATAGCACTTGGTTTCTGAAAAAATGAGTCCTTTTATAGTCTGTTTCTTGTTGGGCACCCAAAAACATGAAGCCCTTTGGAAAATACTGACCATAATGTTTTCCAAATAATCAACTGATTTAGAGAAAAACGCCATCATTCAGGATATATATAAAAGGCACAATAATGAAAGAATTTTTAAAAGGACATTATCAAGTAAATAAGCTCCAAACTCCATGTTAGCATTTTCCTAGAGTGCCTTCTCAACAGACTGGATTTTAAAAAGAAAAAATCAGTTACCAACTACTTTTATGTCACTGTTTTACCAAAATCCTACAATACTTTTTTCCTACTGTAGGACGGAGAAAACAAGAAATAGCAAAGACAGGCTTTTTAGTCTGACAACCGCACTGACACTGCTGATGTCGGGTTATTTTTAACAATGCAACCGCTGGAAGGCATGTTTCATGTCCAGAAGCATTTATATGAGTACAATACATACATGTTGACTTGAAAACGACACATAAACCAGTCATTTTCAAGCCATGGAGTGTAAGGATGACAGAAACAGTTTTATTTTGAAAGCGGTTAAAGGTGGACTTAGCAGAAATGGTAGTACTTGATAGTGTCCTTTCAGGAGGTGGCATTCAATGGCCTCATTATTGCTGTGTATTTGCTGGAATTCAGCTTCCTACCAAATATATTTACAGCATGTCAGTTCGAACATTCCCAGAGCACAGCTCTAAATTTTACTTTAGAGATACAAACATAGAACAGTTATACATATGTAGTCCTGTTTTAGAAACTGAACTTTTAAAGTTTAGGACTTCTATTGTGCTTCTTTGGCTAAGTCCTATTTAAATATCTGTAACACTTAAAATTCTATAACTCTGCCACTATTTAACAGCTAACAGAAATCTTTGGTGTGTTTAGGTTAAGAATCCATTAGGGTACAAGCTTCGAAATACGAACATTCAGGCAGCTCTGGCCCCTCTCCTGCAAACTGCTCAAAGTTGAAGTAGATTGCAATTAACAGAATCTAACACCAAAGTACTTGAACAGGATTTAAAATGATCCATGCCACTTAAGAGTTTATAGAACTGTGATGATAAAACAGCTCTTCACCACGGATTGCTAGTGCTCAGGTCATTGGATAAACTTAACAGTTACAATAATACACATACGTCCAGTTTCCTATTTTAAAGTTTCTCTAAGATAATAATTTAAGAACAGGAAAACCTGGGGAAAATTCTGCCTTAATATATAATCCTTGTGAGGAATAATGAAGATGATAAAATTACTTCAGGTATTTTCTTTGGCATAATGTTCACCAAACAAACACAGAATAATTATTTTTAAAGCAGGCTTAAAGTGGAAAGCTTGATGAGGTTAAATTATATAACATTTCACCATGAATTACACTAGACCTGTAGTTCAAAATGATTCTTTTGGAAAAAAAAAAAAACAAAACCCAAAAGCAAAACAAAACCAAAACTAAACTCTTATGCCTAGTAAAGAAAAAGCTAAAAATAATTAAAGACTTAAAATACTTTCAAGAGCTTGACTTTGTTATATAAACACTGTACAAGAAAGTGAGAAACAAAACAATTTCATTAGTAAGTCATGAGAGATTTATAAGTACTGATTATTTCCTTCTTTTTTTCAATAGAAGTTGAGTACTGTTCTGGAAAAAACAGTCTTCGAACTTCTTCTCCATCACAGAAAACGTGAAAATAAGCATGCTAATAATGTGGGACCCTGGTGCAACTTACATTCTCACAAGAATAAACCATGCCAATCCTTTATAACTGTTCATAGATTAAAATGACCTTGCAAATACCCCCATTTCTTTCAAAGTTAAGAGTGTGGGGCACACTTTGGAAGACAAACCAGGTTGAAAAGTATGAAAAAAAGGTTATTAAAATTATATAGGTTTAACTGTAGAAAATTAGACAATGTAATTGTCTAGATCTTCCTACATTATTCAACGTACAGAGCTCAAGGAAGACTTAAGCGCCCAAATTTAGGCAGCCTAACTATACTCAGGGGGATCACCAAACACCCCATTTAGTGTCTGCATAAAATATCTGAATCACTTTTCAGAAGAATCTAGTTTCTGTATCCATTGGCTGTGTTCCAGAATCCAGCAGATTTTAAAACCCTCCAAAAATGCCTGAGGGTTCAATTAAAATTATATTTTAATTTCTGTGTGAAACATAATACAAAGTTTGTGGTTTATATCCCTGCCTGCCCTTACAACTTCTAAGGAACCTGATATAGTCCTTATTCTTTCAGAATGCTTTCTATTACTCTTGAAACATTAACTCAAAGTGAGATGCAGAAAGGCAAATATTTTCTTAAATTAACAGCCGGATATGTGATTACGTTTTTCAGCCACTATGCTTAAAGGTATTTCAGAACACAATTTTTAGAAGACCATCTATAAGATTTTTAAAAACTCTTAAAATCACAAGAAACACTCTTTCGGTATGCATCAAAATGTGCCTTAATGTTCACATATCATGTAAACAAACCTGGTTTTCCAAAACTATGCAGAAGACTCATGAGTCCAAATGAAATATAAAATATAAATCTGAATTGCCATATCAGCCTTCTGTTGGCTAATGGCTTCGTAAATTAGGTGGAATGTTATGGTCTGATCATGAATGTTCATTGTTTGAAATATTCTGTACAGTAGGAGCTGTATCTAGGCCCAGCAAAGTTCCAAGATATGACTGGTCTCTAGGATCCAACATTTGCTCAGGCCTTACAGGATGAACAATATTTGCAGGCTGTGGAGTAAGAGTGTATTTCTCTAGAAATGACAGATCTGTTGCTCGTTGATAATCTGTCTGCTCAGGTTGTGGAGGAAGAATGCCATGTGACTGAGTAGTATGCTGTACTAGATCAGCTTGTGGATCAGACATCTGAACTGGTACCAGAGTCACAGGTACACATACTTCGGAGGATACATTCTGAAGCAAAGTTTTGGCTTCTGACTGATATGCTTTGGACTGTTCCACATATTGTTTAGCATCAGTTTGGTAAACTTTGTCATCAGAGGTGTACTGCACTGGTAAGGAGACTAGCTTTTCCTCTGAAGAAGACATCAATGCCTCTTCTGCAGCTTTTGATCCATGAACATGATCAATATGATACTTCAGCTTGTCTTTTCGTTTAAACGTTGCATGGCAGTGCTGGCAATTAAAAGGTCGAGCATCTGAATGAATAACCATGTGTTTTGTTAATGTCTTCTTAATTCTGAAAGACTGATTGCAGATTTGACATTTGTAGGGTTTCTCACCTGTAAAGGCAGAGAAGTAAGAATTAGTTATTCTGAGGAACACCATGTCAGACATAAGTTTACAAATGCACACATGGATTTTGGCACAGACACCTAGTATAAAACGATTTTACTGAAAACAAAAAGCATACGCTTAGCATCAATTTTGGAATCAGGGGAGCCATAACATACATGTTTTGAATTTATACTAGCATATCCTTCTCCTTACATGCAATTCTCTCAATATGCAGGATTTCTGTCAGGTACACACAAAGATAATCAGAATATAAACCAAATAAAATCTCTAAATTGTTATGATACTGCTGTAAAATGAGCGCAATTTGTACTTCTATGTATTTCAAAAGGATAATGATTTTCCTAAACATAAGGCAGGAAAACCAAAGTCAAACAGATAAGGACATAAAACTTCCCAAAGGAATTTCTGGTCCTTGCTTAGATTACCACTAAATTTGGTGAAATATATACCAGTAAACTAAAAAAAAAGAAGTGTACAGAGCACAATGCAAACCTGTGTTGAGGACAATCAACGTTTTAACTGATATATTCAGAAGGCAGAATGATGGACTTATGAGAAAGAATAACAAGTCTTGCTTCTTCCTGCTACTTTTGCCCTGAATGCTCAACAACCATAATGAAATAATTCTATCAATGCTGATGCATAAAATTACATTCCTACATGGTTTGTTGTTTTGTTGAGGTTTACTTTATTTTTACCTGAATGTGTCCTAAAATGCATTTCCAAACTTGATTTTCCTTTGAAAACTTTCTTACAGACTTCACACTGGTGAAAAGTTGCTTTATATCTTTAAAGAAAAAAAAAAGACATTTCATGTTACATTTTCATTTTTTTTAAAACCAACAAACAATAAAGCTATGTACATGCTCCTTTCTGAAATCTTTAACTGCAAAATAGCTGACTATCAACGTTTCCAAGTTTCCACACTCATGTTCACATTTCCTGGCACCTGCACACCAAGAAGACCAATGAGATTCTTTTCAATATTCAATCTTACTCTCTGCTGAGACTGAAACTTAGTATTAGAAAGCAAAAGCCACTAAAATTTTTCTGATATGCAAAATATCAAGTAACAGTTTCTGCCCAACATCCACAAGTGGCTTTCGGTTTGACAGACTTTTGCTGTAAGTAAAGTACTAGGATGGTGTAGGCTACTAGCTACTAAGAAAAATCAAGCAGAATAAGCAGACAATGTACTGTAAACAAGTAGTTAAGACAAACACAAGTAGTTAAGACATCATTTGAAAAACAATTAGGTCTCAGTTAAGACATCATTTGAAAAACAATTAGGTCTCAGTTTATTTGAAATTTCCAAAACAGCTACCTCTGGAGCTCGGGAATTTAAAAACCCTACTGCATTTTCAATTTATAAACATAATTTAGGTTTCAAAGTTTTTGCCTACTTTCAGAACCCCTAATCTTCCACCAGCTTCTAAAATACCTAAGTGTGCGATAGTTCTCACAGGACTTAATGATGTCCAATATTTCAGTCTTAACTAGTCTGCAATGACAGTATCACATCAAACCATCAATTTAGAACTACACTGAGACAACTGAGAGATGAAAATTTGGTTCTTTTTTACGGTTTTATTTACTTATGATATTTGCATGAAAACATCTTGATTAAATTGTGAAGGTACTTTTCGGATATCCACTTCATCTCTATGAAGACATGACTGCTGAATTCTGCATGAACATTCAAGTCCCAACCAGATCAGTTACAGTACAGAAGTATTTACACACCTGCAAAAACCCCACACTTACTTTTGCCAAACTTTTTCTCCCAGATGAACACTTTTATAATGAACAGTAAGGTGATCTCTACGGCCAAAACATTTTCCACATTCTTCACACTGATGTGCTTTTTCACCTATATGGGCAAAATTCAATAAACTTTGATTAAGTCTTCTGGAACTGTAATCATAAAACATCAGATACATGCTCACAAAGTTCAACCAATCAAGTTCTTCCACACCTTACTCAGAGAAGAATACAGAACAAAGTTCAGGAAGCAGGTTGTTTCTATCAGGGTAAAGACTTGTTATAGATGACTATTAGTGACTGTTCATCATTTGTACAATGAAATTCGCTTTCATGAGTTAAGAGACACTTCCCAAACACATACTGCATGAGAGGTACAATGAATGACTAGGAATCTACTCTATGCATTGTGACCCAAACTGTGGCATCTTCAATAATTCAGAGGCTCTAAAAATAAAGGCTTATTTAAAGATACAAATTATTTTAGTAGTAAAAATTACATCACAGTATTTATCTTTTTAATTATCCTGATTTACATAGTTACCTTTTTCTTTTAGGCTGCTGTTTAAAAGTATCTTGGTTCTTTTTAGTCATCTTGAGATCTTCCATAAAGTGGCAGAGTATTTCTTCTCATGTAAGTAGGAGGAGTGTGGACAGTCAAAGAATGTAACTTTCTAGAGGGGGGAAAAGCAAATAGAGTAGAAAAGAGGATTTTTTTTTTTTGTTTGTACTTGAGTTTTCAAAGATTTCTTTATTTTATAGCAGACATTATGATTTCAAACATGAAAAAAAAGAAGCTGTCCTTCAACACAAAGGCTCAGGAAGTTTAGACTCTGATCACTTTCATATTTTCATGCTGTCTTTAAAGTATTTTGCCTCCTAGAAGACCTCAATCCCTTCGGATCCTGTTCTGAAAAAGTCCCTAGTGAATCTTCACTTTTCCTATACATTTGATAACCTTTCTGCTGTCAGTGCAACAGATTTTTTTCCTTCCACCTGATCATCCCCATCTGGTTGTTCTCTGGGTTGACTCCCACCACCTTCCTTCTTTCCGTCCTTCTTCCCCATAATAGACTTCAGAAACACTTCTTTATAGACTTACATTAAAGTGATCAGTGTACAAACTTTGTCAGAGACTGTGACAGCTTCTTCTGTGTTGTGGTAATAATGTTTCACACAATTGCTATTAAAAAAAAGAAATCTGGACTCATTAAAAAAAAAATCCTCCTTTTTTACTTTTGCTTTTTTTATTTTTCTTATTTTTAAAGCAATTTACTGTTACATGTTTTTGACTGTCCCTCAGCTTTCTATGTTAACATGGAGGAAACACTTTGCTTTTAAACCTTGAAAACATATGTAAGATTAACTCGACTTTAGTAGACCTTAAAAACAGTACGAGGAACTTTTATCAGACCTAAACCATTGCATGTACTGAAAGAAAAAATCCATAATAAATTTTTTATTTGATCTTATTTTGAAATAGTAATTTCAAAAACATTTTCAAAGAAAATGCCTACCTGAGTGTATTTTTTTATGTTTTGTCAGATGATCATGACGAATAAATGTTTTCCCACATTCTTCACATTCGTATCTCTTGTCATCATGGTGGACTCTTAGATGAAGTCTGTATATTTACAGTCATAAATATAACCATAAAATGCAATACTTTTAACATAATCTACCGCTAATTCAATGCAAAATACCAGAAAAACATACTCTTTAGCGCTTCACATAAATATCAGGAGATAACCTTCAGAAGGGGTAGGCTTAAACTGCTCTTAGAAAGCAAGAGGGAACAGAACTAAACTTTCATACATGATGTTAACTTAGTCCTCTGCTTATTTTCTCTTTGAATATCAAAGATGCAAAAGTTTTAGATGTGCAAGAAAGTTAAATCTGACACAAGATTTGTACGGGATCCTGACTGTGTTTAAACCACTGATGCATTAAAAAATTAAAAGAATTCTCACAGATTATTATCTTTTCAACATTTAAGCATGTTCAGAGCATTTACTAACGCTCTCAGAGTGAGAATTAATCAAAACACGTGCATTTTGAAGAATTATGTTGTTAACATGAATGCAAATGCATCACCAAATATGCGAGATAGTTTAGAAGCTCATCTAATAAAAATCTGTACCTGTAAGAGCTTCCATGACGAAAACTCTGTCCACAAATACTGCAAAGATGAGGCTTCTCTCCACTGTGAATTCTCAGATGTTCTTTCAAAGTTGTTCTGTTTGACAAAGGCAGTAAAATATAATTTTAAGCAATGTCACTGCCACTTTAAACAGATTTCTTCTCAATTTCTTTAACTCTGAGGGATCACAAATAACTGCATCAATTTATTCAGATATGCACATAGATACACACATTCAAAAGCGCTATATACTATTCAGTGAACATGTGGGATCTGGAAATATAAGCAAAGAAACAAAATATTGTCCCAGCTGAAGAAATTGAAGAAAACACCAAGTTTGACAGTGTTTTCTATGTAATAATTCTCTTGTTTCTGCATGTGTATCTAAGCCAGAGCTTGAAAATCAGACGTGAAGGAAATCTAGATTGTGGATGTTAAAAAAAAGTGCACGCAGATAAAAATTCCCCTCAAAGGAATCAGCAATAACATTCACTGCATACACAGCTGGTAAATATGTGAAGTAAACAAGAGGGAAAATTCTTCAATCTTCTTCAGTACTCTTCTCTTTTTCTAAAATTTTTTTATGCTGTCAAAAAAAATTTAACTTTTCTAAAAAGAACGTTTTTGCCTTACATAATATAAATGATCTTCATAGAACTGAAAGACTATCTGTGCTTTAGAGCTTGTTTATTTATTATTTCATTATTGCATTTGTGCATTTCCTTTTAATACATGCATATTTCATATTTCTACAGCTTTCCTATGTTTTAGGTACTAGAATTTATGAGCCAACTTTTAGAGCTTCCACTTTTCAAAGTGCTAACATTTATTTCCTGTATTTAGAGAAACAGCAGCAAAGGTTGTACAGTATTATTCCATCTTCCATGACAACATGTCAGTAGAAGTCCAATTTCTTAGTCATTCTTACCACTCTTGTCATTTAAGTGCTCCTGATCTTCCTATCCTCATCAGTTTATTTACCAAAATATGTATGGCAAGATTTTCTTGCATAAGACAGGAACCCAATATGAATTACAGATAATACTTTTTTAATATAGTTCTACCTTATAACTAATTACCTACAGGAGTCACCCTTAATTTTAGAGGTCACCAAAAAACCACATGCTGTCTGTGGCTCTAGCGCTACCTTTTAGTACAGTAGTCCTCTGAAATGGTCTCATTTAAGTTAAAAATCCAAAGCTAAAACATATTTGGAATTAAAGCACTCTATAAATATCACTCTGTTCTGCCCAAGTTCAAGTAGTCATGCAACTCCTTACCGCTCCCTAACAGATTTTCCACAGATGAAACACGTCCATTTTCTCTTTCCTCCATGAGTACACTCTACATGGCGTTTCAAATTTCCTGTATCATTAAATTGGCGGCCACAAATATCACAAGGAAAAGGCCCTACAAGGAAACAGACACAGTATTATTAACTGTCAGTTAAACCAAACAAGATCTACAGATCAGTTACTTGGGAAAACCCTCATCAATTTACAAAGCAAAAGTTTTATCTAACAAATTACTAATGTTTAGTACAGTCAGCATACTTGAATTGGACTGTGCACCTTCTGCCCAGAAAAGCTATTTCTAATACCTGGCATTTTGGCAAATTTCATGATTGTAGAGCAAAAATTCAGAATAGTCAAAAGTAATTAAGTTCACTTAGACTGTTAGCAAAAATTAATTCCTATTACTATCATCACCAATCTAGTTCCTACCAGAAATAATTAATACTAATAAGGACATCTTCAGAATACTTCTCAGGGAAATAAAAAGGCCTTTGGAAAACTTTAGGAAGAATCTGACACATTTGAGAACCAATTTCATACAAAAAGGTCTTAAAACAAAACTAACCTTAATCCTTCTTCCCCCAAAAAACCTCTGGTACAATATAGCGCCTTTAAAAGACAGCTGAACAGTAAACAAAATCAACTAACAAACTCCTCACCCTCCCAAAAAATAACCTAAAAACAACCAAAAGCAACAACTCAATTCCCCCACAAAACTGGAAAAGGAGGCTGGATGGAAACCAGACTGATCAGGACATTCAATGGTAGAGGAAGGTTTTACTTTAAATCTATTGTTTACATGTCAGAAGGATGTTTCTATACCGAGATGGAATTTTTCTTGATGTTTCAGTCTTGCAAATCGGGATTTAAAATGCTCTTCACAGTAGGTACACTTAAAAGGTTTATCCTGAGAGTGAAGGATCATATGCTCTTCTAAATGAGGTCTTCGAGTGAAAGACTTCTTACAAATCTAAAATGATAATACAATTTGTCAAAGATACATCAGTTATAACCAGATTATATTCCTATTCGTAAACACTTCATTTAGTTCGTCTGCTCTATTCAGCATCATCAAATTAAACATGTATTCTTCAAATACACACTCTATCCCCACTTGTGAAATCTTGCAGTCAACATAAAAAAATCTGTGTTCTACATAAACCTTAGTGGATTGCACTACACATATTAGTATGCCAAGCCATGGCAGCCTAAAACAAACTACTGGCAACTCCTTCATACAGTTACAGGTAACAACCCCCTTCTTCCTACTGACTCCAGCACTTACCAGACTGTTTCCTAGGGTATTTCAATACAGTAACTTTGCAGAAAATAACCCAACTGAAAAAATCAAGTAGCTTTGGATTGCTTTTGGATATGAAATAGCTCAGCTGTTGTGGCATAACCTCCTGAAGAACTAGTCATACCTCCTCTTTTATTTCCCCTGGGAAATTCTCTGACAGCATGTATTAAAGAGAAAATGCCAACACCAACAAAGAAATATAACTCAAAATATATTTTAGATATGGGACCTTCACAGTGTTAAAATTGTAAGCTTTTTAGTACTCTTTTCAGAAGAATCAAAACCTAAATGTAGAAGAATTGGTTAGTAATTAATGTAAGCATGCAGTTCAGTTACAGAATTGAAGCCACAGCTCAAGTTTAGGTATTTAAACTAGGTATTATAACTTAACATCAGGGCCCTACGCTTCATCATAAATCAACACAGGGCTCACTCACTGATTTCACCTTGAAACTGCTGCCATCCTTTATAACAGCTGAACTAACTAACCTAACTCCCACAGATTTAACTGTGCAATCAGTTTCTCAGAGCACACCTGGATAACACTTTTAGTCTTCAGGAAATCAGAAGGAACAGGTTTATTTGTTTAAAAACTCTTTGATGTTAAATATAAGTGTAAGAAAATCCCATACCTGCAAAAAGTATAATGGCCTTCTTGCTTTTACTATTAATACTCTACTGTTTCTTTGAATTTGCTCATATTCCTCAAGGATTAAAGTATGGTCACCAAATCCTGGTGTTCACACATGGACTACAGCATAAACCAACAACCTGAAGAAATCCTGCAGCTTACATCTGTAGCACCTCAGCCCTCAGAACATACTAAACAACCTGAAAACAAAGTTACAGTTCCTAAGGGTTCTGTTCATTCTTCAGCTGCTATAAAAGCTAAAATTCTACCCCTGCTTTCAATTTAAGCCCATTTTCAATGCACATGAGCAGTACAAGAGCAGCAGCTCACATCTTAAAAAAATCTAGCTAACATAAACTTAACAAAATCCAACAACCAAATCCCAAAGTGGAATTAACCAAAACATTCACCAGGCAAAAGCACTTTCCAAGACATTAACATCATTAATGTTGCCAGATTGATTCCCACTATAAAAATGTTTCTTATCTAGTAACAAACAGGATCTATAATATGTTTACACAGTGTAACTTCATTTGGAAGATAACACTGTCTGGTCATGGATGTAATATAATACATTCAGCCATGGTACCATCACCAGCAGAATGAACACTACAAATTCCTACAGCTGGTATCTGCCAACCTCCTACTACATGTTTATAAGTGAAAGTTCACAAACGAAGCAAGGTTGGTAATTATGTGACAGCACCTAATTACAGACATACAGGGGCATATAGCAGTTTGCACAAGCGAAACAGCTGCCCTGAAAAAAAAGTAAACTCATTCCCATTAAAAAAAAAAAAAATCACACATTTGAAACCTTAAAATATTATTTGGCAGCAGAGAGAGAACCAAAGTTCTACAAACTCCTTTTTACAGTAGAAAGTTTCACATATATACCTCTCCTGAGGAAAATCAAGGAAAGACTTCTACAACTTTACAACTCAAGGTAAATTTAGTACAAATTTACAACCCTTTTGAGGTACATATGGAAGTAAATGAAGAAGTTTTTCATATCTACTTTCCTCACTAGTGAGTCTTCCAAAACAGCATATATTATGGTCGATGTTTCATGTGCATAATTAATGGGAGAGCAAACACTCTTTTTTTAAAGTATTCATAATACTCAAGTCTAACCATCTGCTAATTGATGTAATGTAACAACAGTAATAACTGATCACAATAAAACATACTGCTTTCAACTATTTTGGAATTCAATTTGGTATTATTTACCCAGTGACAAGCTGTACATACAGATGAAGTTCAGTCACTAAATCAGCACATAAAGAGGAATTTTATACCATTACTTACAAAGAATACTGAGATTTCACAGAAACACATACTGTATTTTCACTGAAGTATTCAAGTCACAACAAATAGTAACTATATGAAAAAACAGCAACACGAAAGTACTGAAGTATTACTCACATCACATTTCCAACCTTCACTCTTTGTCTTTTTGATAGACAGAAATTCTTCTACATTCTCTGGATGAAACCTAGGAGAAAGACAGAAGCTGAAAGTAGCTGTAACTTTCAAAGATGAAGATCACCCAAACACTAAATATCCATTTCTAAACTTCATGTGTTATGAAAGTGATCACCAAACCACAGAATAGAATACTGATAGTTAAAGAATTCTAAAGGCACAATGAAAAAAGTGTTGATTATAGATTCTTGTAGATACTCATACGACAATTGGCAAGAGGACAGTTTCAATTATAATGCTTTATGGATATTTACAAAGAAAAAGAGAAAAAAGCAGTACGTAAATGATAATGCCTTATAATTACACCTGTCATAAATTATTCACCTAAAGGAATCTGCATAGAAATGGTTTATTCACCTATTATCATCAACAGTATAGCATCAACATTTAAAACCAAAGAAGAAACTTTTTTTCTTCCCTCAAATTAAAAGCAACACAGATAAATATTAAGACTTGTATTCTGACTCACTGTATTAGGTAATTGGAGAATTCTAAAATTAATAGTAAAAACCTACAGCAGAACTCCCACAGAACCATTAATGCCATTTAGTCAGTCCCTACACTCTCCTCATGGCAGGTAAATTGATAATGTTAATCCCACATCTTTTCAAAAGATACTTATTTGAAGAACGTTACAGAAATAATGCAGAACATGCTGTGTGCATGCATACATTTATCTTCGCTTTTGAACTCAAAATAAAAAGCTTCTTCAGAAATGCAAGACAAATTTGCTCATACTTGCCTCTTCACGTGCTTTGCTAAAGTCTTCTTGCTTGCATGCAGCTTATTACAGTAGGGACATTTGTGTTCCTTTTTATGAAAGTCAGTATCACTGGAGTGCTTCTTTCTGTGCACTGTCAGGTTGGACTTAGTTGAATAGCGCTGGTGACATATATCACACTCAAAAGGCTTCTCACCCGTGTGTACACGCGTATGGCTCTCATATTTGCCTGTATGACAACAACAAAAAATCCATTAGTAAAAATTGTAAAACGTATCACCTATAATACACACATTTGGGGGTTGTTCTATAACATTCTCAAACATGATCAAGTATCTTCCACACATATCTAAAGACTTATACAGGTTTACACCACAGAAAACGGCACAGTGATCACATATGTGTTTGATAAAGAGTAAAGGTCTCTGTACTACAGTTAATTCTGTATTACTGTTAAATCTGTGTGAAGGTTACCAATCCTTCTCATTCAACCCTACAGCATACTCAGTTCTTAAGAACCGGAAGTTACGCTACTTTCATTAGGTACTGATTGTGAAGTACCTTTTCAGAACAGGAAGCAGGCTTGTTACAAACATTACTTTTAAAGGTACTTTCAAATAACAAAAACAGTAACAAAATCATCTACACATTGTGCAACCAAGATATTACCATAAATAATACTACTACTCTCATTTCTTCCAAACTGCTTATATTCCCTCTTCTGTTTGCCAGTTTTTTACTGAGGACAGAAATCCATCCTAAACTGAGGATCTACCTACCTCAAATCAATCAGGTCCCTGCTTTGTACTAGATAACTTTTTTCTCTGTAGAATATGCACTATAGTTCTGCAAGTTAGATGGAGGAAAAAAAAAGTTCTATAGCTCATAATTTAAAATAAAAATGAGTTGTCTACTGTAATACAAACTTATAGGGAAATACTTGGTGTCACTTCCACTTGTTTAATTCACATATTTTTTGAGCAAAAAGCCAGAATTCTAAGTTATGAACATATAAAGAGGAAAATGCTTCCAATGCATGCAGAACCACATTGTACCATCACAACTTTACTCACAAGCCATTTATTTATGCATTCTAGCCTTTCAATATTAAAAAATCTCTCAAGTTCACAAAATTCCTATGTTACTTTAAGATTTGTCATTACAGGAGCAGTTAAATCCCACATTTTTAGCGTTACACAACTTCAACGATATAATTTGTGATCCTGGAATATTCACTTCACCTCAGCAAGATAAATACACTGTATGAATAGGAATTAACACACATACTAGTCCCATCCATTTTCCTAAACTCTTAGAATTTCAAAATTATGAAAGACACGACACACCTAATAATACTAAAAATGCCTAACAGTATGAGAAACTGTTTCTTTCCTAGTTCCTGTGATTGAAAGGAAGTCAATACCTTACATGACCATAATTAAACATTTATTCCAGCTGAAAGAACACAAAAATTCTGGAATGCAGTAGTAATCTACTTTTAATGTGGGAAAAGAGGACAGGAAAGCATTGGACATGTCAGGAAGGAATTTCTACTCTTCTGATATCCCAAGTGACTATATGTCTAGATTTGACTGTAACATTAACACTCCTAACACAACAGATTAAGCTGACAAAGTATTACTTGTTGCTAACCACAGACAAGAAAACTGAAGCTAAAAGTCAATGACTGAGTCCTAAGCATCTACACATCATATAGAATGGAAGAATTTCAGGCTGTTTTGACAATGGTGCTGTTATACTACAAGCAACAATGACAGCTTTGTTACACAAAATTAATTTGGCAGTAAAGGTCTCAGACTTCATTAAAGAAATTTCTGCAGACTTAGTATCTTGCTGTGTTTCTCTCCTTTTTCAAGGCTGTTCCTACATGCCACACTAACAGCTGGAATCTAGAGCTGCAAAAGAGAAATAAATTTAGTATTTGCAGATTTTTCAACTGATGCACTCAGTTCATTTATTGAAACTGTTTAGTACCATAGATGTAGAGACCTAAGACACTTTAAAAGACCAGCAACATACTGGAGCAGTGATTCAGAAATTCTGATCTTCGCTCTCCAGGACAGAGAAACAGCTCAGTTTATTTCCCATACAAACAGCACCACCATTCACCTAGCTTGCTCTTACCTAGTCGATCAAATTTTTTGTCACACTTGGGACACTGCAGTAGTTTTTTGCTACTGCTTTGAATGATGACTGGAGCTAAGCCTTCAGGAATATTTCCCATTGAATCAACTGCCTCAGAACCCTCTTCAGCATCATTCTGTTCTTTTTCACTTTGTTCCTCAGATTCTGAATCTTCACCTGACATCTCCTCTTCCATTCCTTCATCAGCATTGCATTCACTTTCACTGTCTTCAAATTCACTTCTATCAGACATTTCCTTGTCAGAACTGACTTTTTCCAAATTGCTGTCGGAGGCATCATCGCTTTCATTGTCACTGTTATCAGGTTTAGCTGGGTATTTGCGGTTTCTTGTGGAACACCTAGTGGAAAGGCTGGCCTTTTCAACCATTTTTAACCCATGCTTTCTTTCCAGTGAAAAGGATCTGTGGGCTTTAGCCAAATGATTTTCTAAGGACTTCTTGTAGCAGAAACTTCGACCACAAAAAGTGCACTGATGACTGTTCAATAGTTTACCTGTCAGTTCACTGAGTGTTTCTACTGGTGTAGGCACATCAGTTACCACATCAGTCTGTATGTTAGAAACACTTTCGTTATTTAGCAACTTCACTGCATCTATGATATCTAAAAATTTTGCTGCTTCCAGCACTAAAGGGATTTCATTTTTATACACAAAAAACTCTGAGGTGTAGAGAAACTCAAGCAAATGCTGGAAGACAGAATGAGTTACATGATCTAACGTGACAACATCAGTGCTTGGATTTTTACTCAAACAGGCATGAAAATAACTACTCCCGACAGCCACTACAACTTTGTGAGCACTAAATTCTTTCCCTTCTACAATAATGAGTAAATCACAAAATGATGGACGTTTCTGTCTGTCATCATTTAAGTATTTCAGTAGATTTTTGTTATATTGCAATGAGCTTAGGAGCTTTCTTTGTTCTGGTGATGGCGAAAGTTCTTTGGAAGACTCAACTTGATCCGCAGGGGCTATTTCTGCAGCCTTTGAGACAATTTTCTGTGCACAGTCTACTACAAGAATCGGCTCTGAAGTGTCTTTCTCATGGTCAAGGTGAACCTTTTCAGTTAGATTTGCAGTGAGCCGTCTCCTTTTCTTCATTGCAGAAGTGCAACTTCGAACTCAGGAGCTTCATAGGTGATGGGCAAGAAACTCTTACAAAGACTTGGTTCTGCTCCAGACCTTGAGATAATATGCAACAGTAATTTCATAATCTGCAAAAGAATTATGATACAAGTTAAGCACTGAAGAATTGCTTCATTTTATTAACACTTTCTATACTTCACCATGCATATATTAAGCTTTTGTTAAATTACTAAAACCTTATCACTTCCCATTCCAAACTATGGCACTACTCAGAGCAAGTGAGCTTACGCTGCCTATTATTAGATCTAAAGAGGCGGCTTGAGCTGGTTTCGCTCCGTAGACACATATAGCCCGTGAAATACGCCGGAATGGGCGTCCACTGTTGTTATTATTACCCCGAAGCGCACTCGCTTTCCGTTTAACCCCAACACACCCAGACAGCTCTTCTGCCCTTCCCGCTGGGAGCCCGTCCCCTGGAGCCAGCGCGGAGACGCGCGGCGCGGCCCTCTCCCGCGCCTGTCACCACCAACTGTCAAGCCCGCGGACGGGCTTCCAGCCCGACCACCCCAGCACGGTGCCTTTGTCCGTCGCCAGCAGGTCCGCCCCGAGGGGAGGCCCTATGGCACCGAGCTTGGCGGAGCCGCGGACCAGCTCCCCGCGCGACGGCGGCCGCGCGGGGGG